>JAULJZ010194124.1:0-20550 GCA_032270985.1 Heliamphora pulchella | reverse complement strand
TAATAGCAAAAATTTAGCCAAACACCCTCATTATATATTTCAATGAAAGTTTAAAAAAAAAAAAGTAACCCAAATAATTAAATTATTCCAAACAAAAAGTAAATAAATTTCTTTTTTTAATAAAAAACACATTTCTAAAAATTATTTTTTTAGACACTCCAAGACGTCCCCTTATGAAGAAGAAAAAGAAATTATTCACTTGTCATTTTGATTGACTTATCAGTTATGCAAATTTTTATGAGTTTTGCTGCATGCATATTATTATATATATATATATTTTTTTATAATGGGTGGGTTTTATATAATTATGAAACGTATTGTATGTAAGAAAAGTGTCTAGTTCTGTCTCCGAATTAATACATATATAGCATTTTTTAATTTTTATTGTAGATTAGAAGAAAAATTACTAACATTTCTCCAAATGTTATTGATTGATTCCCTTATAATTCTACAAATATATAAAACGGTTGAAAAGGAAAAAGAAGTGATATTAGTGTTTGAAGAAAACAAAGAAAAAAGAATCGCTTCAATCTCCAAACAATCAGAATGAACAAATCGAAAAGATGTCACCTTTTGATTATATACTCATGGAGGAACATAAAAGTAGTAACTATGGACATCAAGAAAATATCACCCAAAAAAATGACGAACAAATGAAAAAAAAAAAAAGAATTCGCTTCAATCTCCAAACAATCAGAATGAACAAATCGAAAAGAGGTTCACCTTTAGATAATTCTCCCACCAGAGAATCGCACCATTTTCGTAGTATAATTTGGACGCTGCTTAAGTCCACTCACTAACCCGCCATCACTCTTCTGTACAGACCTCCTGCTTTTCAATGGCGAAACCAATCTGTTCGCCAATCTCGACGGCGAAAACGATCTGCGTAGTTTCGCCGCCATCGAAGACTTCGGAGATTTCTTGCTCAGGCGGCTTGTGGGTCTCGTCGGGGAGAGCGAAAGACCCGGGCTCTTGATCTTCACTTGAAAGTTGGCGGCAGAGGAGGACGGCGGCGGTGGCGGAGGAGGAGACTTCGTCTTGATCAGGAATTTGTGCGGAGTTTGTCGATTTCTGGCGATTATTGGAGACTTTGTCTTGTGGAAATTCTGGTGATGTGAAGTGGGGGATGAATTGAACAAGGGGTTGGGAAAAAGCACGGCTTTTCTAGCCCACGGCCGGTTCCTCGGCGACACTCTGTTCGCCAAATACTGGCAGTTTTCCTCGTCGGATTCCGTCTTGTGCGGCGGCGAAGCCTTGAAGTTTATCCGGGATTTTGCCCTTTGGAGGGAAGATGATGGTGGCGAATTGGATTCCGATCGGATTGATCGGGAGGTAAGTTGTTTCTCTCTCTTTCTTCGAGCGCGAAGCTCGGAGTTTTCAGGGAGTGGTCGCCTCTGGTTTCGCCGGAGGTTCGCCGGAGTTCTTGGGTCGTCTGAAGAAAGGGGTTTCTTCTTTGGCTTGGAATCCGCTGCCGCCACGATTTCTCTTGCGAATTGACTAGCTTGTAGAATTTCTAGGACCGTTTCTCCGAGGAGCATCGCCGGCAACGACATTCTCCGCCATTCCCCTGTTACAAATAATCACATTTTCAGGGTAACTCAGAGGTCACAGAAGTTTTTTTTCTCTTTTTTTTTTTTGAGAGAGAGAAAAACACAGTTAGATTTTAATTATTAATTTTGAATTCAGAATAAAACAATTAAAAACTTTTATGGCCACATATCATTTTTGTTCATTCATCCAGGCTTGTTTTTGTAGAGTGTTTGGAATTGACGAGACTAATAATTTATAATTTATAATTTATAATAAGTATTGTGAATATTTGATAAAATTATAAATTATAATTAAAATAAAAAAATAGCTATAGTTTATAACAAAAATTATTAGTGTTTAGTAGATTATAACTTATAACTAAAATTAGTAGCTGAAAGTTAAAAATTATAAATAGAAAATTTTGCCAAACACTCCCTTAGAATTACAAAAAACTATTATTCTAAGGGTTCATCTAGTAAATTATGCATAAAATATATGTATATAAAAAAATTAATTTAATTGAATATCAATTGATACATAAATTGTATTTTATTTTGTAAAATATACAACTTATATTTAAAAGTATATTTTTAAAAAAATTATGTGTTTTATAGAATTAAATATAATCTCTTGCTTAATCAAATTAAATTTTTATATAAATAATCTAATCTTTGTTATATGGGAAAAAAATCATTCAAATTAGAAAAATACCAACTCGGCAAATTCAAACATTTATTTTATATGGGATGAGATCTCACAATTATATAAAACTCTATCTTATATAAAAAAAATATGTTCAAATTTGTATCTCGTGTCTATCTATTTAGGAGTACTTTCCGAATTATTATTTTGGCCCACCCCAACCCACAAAATAAAAATTTGAGAAATATTGAATGGAGAGGATATATATGGGATCATGAATATATATATATGTAGAGAGAGAGAGAGAGAGACCTCCTGTATTTGTAGGCAACTTCCCTGGTGGAGTAGCATTCTTGATCCTTCAAATTACAGAGGAAAATGAGAGAAACCCATTTCAATTATGTAGAGTAAAATTACAAAACAGCAGCAGCAGCAGCAAAAAAAAAAAAAAATCTATTCTAAAAAACTAGAAAATAAGAAAAATCAAGATGGGTACCTCAAAGACTCTTGTTTGCACCTAAGGCTGGTCCTCAAATACCCTCTGGTACTGCGAGGACTGAGGCTCACCCCTGAGATCACCTTCCTCCCACCTGTAACCGTGTACTGAAGCTCTTGCAATCTTTCCATACACTTATCCACCTTCAATCACATGTTCAAAATATGAGAAACAGATAGAGAGAGAGAAGAGAGATCAAGATCTTCCAAAACCCAATAAAATTCATTTTTAATCCATCATCATTACCCTTTCTAAAACATAAAAGCTAAATACCCAAAAACTAGTTATAAAATTTTACTCAGAATTTGAAATGAATAGATTAGATTCACTTGAGTACTTGCGCGTGTGTGTCGGACCGCAAACTTTGAAAGGGAATTGGGTTAAAATTCTTGAATCGAAATGTGACAGTTGTTGGCAACGTTGGCGGGTCTAGAGAAGAGTTATGTTTTCTGTTGAACAGCCTTGAACAGCCTACCCACCTTAGAAACGAGTTAGCCGAGGGTTGTAAGGGTGAATCTAATAAATTCATTTTAAAATCCGGGAAAATTTTTGAAATCGTTTTCTGCGACCCTAATATTGCTGTTTCTAAAACCCTCCCAAATTAACCGCAAAACACAAGAGAGAGAGAGAGAGAGAGAGAGAGAGAGAGAGAGAGAGAGAGAGAGAGAGAGAGAGAGGGTGGATGTCCATGGCGTGCCTTGTTGAGTGTTTCTCTGAGAAGAGTGGGGTTGAGAGGAGCCAACATTTTCCGGTGCTTTGGTGGGGTTCTTGCAACCATTTTCCACAAATCAGAAAGAAACAGGGAAAGTGGGTTTTGGGTGGTGAGATTTGATCTGTTTGAACTCACTTTCATTCCGAACTGAAGGTCAACATGAACGAGATAGAGAGAGAAGACTTTGGTAACGGATAGTTTAAGTTGTAACGGTCGAATCCATTTGCCATAATAAACGTATCCAAACGGCTACAAATCAATTTCATAAAACATTTAAGAAATATATTCGTTGCTTTTGTTTTGGGGATTTTTTTTTTAAAAAAAAATTTGAACAATGACATTATTACCAACTAAGGTTCGTGCCACACACCCTATGCATGTTTAGGGCCTGTTTGGGCTAATTTTTTTTAAAATCAAACACTGCAGCTTTAAAGTTGATTTTTTAAAATTTTTTTTCTTAATTCAATAAAAAAAATTAAAATACTAATTTTTTTCAAATAAAATTATTATAATATCTTTACAAAAAAAGTTAATCCTACTCATAAAAATAAAAATAAAAAAAAATTTATAGTGTTTTTTTTTTCATTTTTA
The DNA here is from genome assembly GCA_032270985.1 of Heliamphora pulchella. NCBI lineage: Eukaryota > Viridiplantae > Streptophyta > Magnoliopsida > Ericales > Sarraceniaceae > Heliamphora > Heliamphora pulchella. The sequence continues at coordinate 16,579 of JAULJZ010194124.1, read as the reverse complement.
ATAACCTTTTTAAAACTTTAACAAAAATTACTATGCTTTTTATATTCGTTTTATTACGATGGATTAAAAAAATTAAAAAATAACTAAAAAATAAAGAAAATCAAAAAATGGCAACAAAAAACCACTATAAAAAACCTTTAAAATACTATCTCAACTATATGGAAATCTCTCTCTCTCTCTCTGTTTTTCCCCCACGCTCCTCAAGTTCTCAAATTCTAGAATTAACGGTGGACAAGGTCCATATTTCTCACTCTAAGTAAATATAGTTTCTCTAAAAAAAAGAAAAAGAAGAAAACATAAAACAAATAAGGAAAAATAAATATACCCCAAATCCTAATGTCAATCCTGATTATATGTGTTATATGGATTCATATAATTAGGTTTTTCATTTGCATGTAATTGAATTGGATTTAACTGGAGTTATGTATTTATATAAAGCACAAATATGAAGGGTTTTCTAATTATATGGGAGTTAGTGTTTTAAAGTTTGCATATAAATAAAAATTTTATAATTATAGTAGTTTTGTAGAAAATTAAATTAAATGGGTAGAAAAGTAGGTGAAGAATATTATATATATGTCTTGTATAATGTGAATCCATATAATTAGTTTTTTTTTTTATTTACATGTGTTTGGATTGGATTGAAGTCATGAATTCATATGAAGCACGCTATACATGTAGGATTTTATAATTATATGAGGGTTAAAATTTTAGGAGTAGTAGAGATGTAAGGAAAGAAAAAAAATACCAAGAGCATTGGGATAACCCTTAAGCAGGGAAACGAGGTTTGTTTCAAGGCTCGACTTGTGGGTGCCGAATTTTGGAGTATTTTAGGTCTCGTGGTTGTAGACTTTACGGTTATAGTGAATTCTCTCTCTCACCCATGAATATAGGTAGATTGTGTTTAATTACGTAAATTCTTATGTGATTATTTTTGGGTGTATATATGGTTATGCTTTTATTTGTATTTGGAGATTGTTATTTAAATCCCAATAAATAGTATCAAAACCAATGGTTGACGATTTAAAATTGCGGTGGGAGATCGGAGTACAGATATATATATATATATATTTTTTTTTATCTCGGTTAGTATAAATCAAAAAATATTTATTTTGCACAAAAAAAGAAAAAAAAAAGAGAGGTGATGACTTGGTATGTACTGGACAATCAAAGATTAATTGTAGGTAGAGTCAAATCAGACGATGATTTTTTGATTTGATAAATGATTGACAATCAACACACTTCGGCGAATAGGTAAAGCGACGATGGACATCTCGGTGAATAGATATCGGGTATCTCGATATATAGGTGCGAGCCATACTGGTATGAGAGTGGTGGATCAGTTACAACGACAGAATTGACATAAGCTCCAGTTATCTTCAGGGAGGTTAGTAAAAATTCAAGCTAATGTGAAAATTGTTGAGTGTGTGCTTTATATTATGTGAAATCATATAATTAGAATTTTTTTTATTTACATGTATTTGTGTTGGACTAGGGTTATGAATCCATATAAAGCCTAATATATGTAGGGTTTTATAATTATATGGGGGCTAGGCTTTTAGGAATTGCCTATAAATAGGAATCATATAATTCTATAAGATTTGTGAAGAGTTGAATCAAATGGATATAAATATAGAGGGAGGCAAAAAAATACCGAGAGCACCAGGATAACACTTAAGCAGGAAAACGGAGTTTGTTTCTAGTCTCATGTTGTGATTATTTGGTTTTTGAGTATATTTGTTTTCACTATTGTATATTGTAAATTTATAGTGGACTATTTTTTTCACTCGTAGGTGTACATAAGTTGTGTCGAACCATGTAAATTTTTATGTAATTTTTTCTTTGGTGTGTACATAGTTGTACTTTTATTTACATTCAGAAATTGATATTTAAATTCCAACAACATGTATGCAAGTTTAAGTCTCATTGCTATGAGACACATGGGGATGTAACATTTGTTCTCTAAATGGTAAGAACGAATCCAATGCACACTTTTCCACCGGAAGTGAGGCCAAAATATGCGATCTTTTATGGGCCTGATTTTTTATAGGTCAATAGTTCCGGTGAATTGAATAGTAATATTAATTATTGATAGAATTCACGTCCCGATTGTTCAGAATTGACGATTCTCCCTAAAAGAAACTTATAAGTTTTGACCTGACCAAATCTTGTAGGTGGATTTAATTATCCGACGGGCAAATATGTTAAACGGAAGGGTTTAAAATTTTTTTAGAAGGAGATTAAATTAAACTATCAATAATTAAATTTAATTTGGGGGTATTGAAAATCTTAACGTGAAGAAATGAGTTAAGTATTTAATAACATGAGCTCAAATAATTGATTTTGAGAATATGGTTTAGAGTGCAATTACGATTCTTTACTGGTATAAATTGTAATTTATATTTTTATGAAATTGTCTTAGGAGCAGGCGAGTTTTCATAATTACATTACAAATCCAAGTCATATTTACTTCACAGGTCCCTGTTGTAACCCTATATATATATACGGTTATGCTAAATATAAATCATAAGTCGTCTTTCAAGACTAGGATTTTCACGTATTCCCTATTGTGATTAGTTTAGCAGGTTTAAGTTCACGAAAGATCGTAACCCACTCTACGTTCGTGACTCGCATTGAAAATATAGTAGAAGACTTGATCGGGGTTTCAACTCGAATGATTTACATTCGTGGTTGTTGCAGTAACTGAAATCATTCTATCAGATTTCGAAAGGTATAATCCCAAATCTAATTTTTGGAGTACGGATTTTATTTTGATCGTTCGATATCAAAAAGTTTTAAATCTGGAACTTGTTTATGCAATTGTCCGTCCAATTTTTTTAATCAAAAAATTATATTCAAATCAATGATCTTATCAGTTTGCCTCCAACATCTACAAGGTTGTTCGTCGATGCAATCTTGGTCACAACAACATCACTCATCTGTATAATATCTCGTATTAAAGTGATATTTACGCTCGATGTGCTTTCTTTCTTGTGGGCTCTTTGTTCATTCCAGTTGGCAACTGCTCCGCTATTGTCACAGTAAAGTATAATAGCCGATTGTACTAAAGGCACCACATCTAGATTCAATAAGAAGTTCTTGAGCCAAACAGTTGTCTTGGCTACTTCAAAACTCCCACGTACTTGGCTTCCATGGTAGAATCAACAATACAAAACTACATGATACTCCTCCAACTTATAGCTCCTCCTCCAAAGGTACACATATCCCGAGGTAGACTTTTAGGAATCCTTATTTGATTAAAAATCTGAATCCGTGTACCCTAAAGGTACTAGACTATCTACTTGGTAAACTAACATATAATCCATAATCCTTTTCAGTTACTTGATTATATGTTTCACCGCTGTCCAATGCTCTTGTCCTAGATTAGACTGATATCTGCTAATCATGTCAGTGGCAAAATAGATATCGGATCTAGTGCACAACATAGCATACATTAGGCTTCCTACTACCGAAGCATAAGGAACTACCTTCAACTTCTCTATCTCATCAGGTGTCTTAGGGTACTGATCCTTGGATAAAGTGATTCCATACCTAAAAGGAAGAAACCCTTTCTTGAAATCCTACATACTAAAATGAGCAAGGATGGTGTCGATATAATTGGCTTGTGATAAGCCTAATATCCTCTATTCTCGATCTCGCATAAGCTTGATCCCAAGGATGTGACTAGCTTCTCCCAAGTTTTTCATATCGAACTGCCCAAATAATTATATTTTAACCGAAGATAATACCTCCACATCATGTTCGATGAGTTAGATGTCATCCATATAAAGTACTAAAAAAATCACCACACTTCCATCACGCTTCTTGCACACACAGGACTCGTCAAGATTTTAATCAAAATCATAAGACTTAATAGCCTGATCAAACCGAGTGTTCTAAGATCTAAATGCCTACTTAAATCCATAAATGGATCTCTTAAGCTTGCACAACACGTGCTCCTAGCCTTTTACTATGAAACCGTCTGGTTGCACCATATAGATGTATTCGTCAAGACTTATGCTAAGGAAAACTATCTTGACATCCATTTGCTAAATTTTATAATCGAAATGATTCACAATGGATAAGAGAATCTGGATAGATTTAAACATGGTTACCGGCAAAAATGATTTCCTCATAATCAATTTCTTCTTTCGAAGTGAACCCTTTTACAACAAGTCTAGTTTTGAAAGTTTTCACCTTTCCATCTACTCCTCTCTTCCTCTAGTAGATCCACTTGCATCCGATAGATTTTATCCCTTCGGGTGATTCTACAAGTTTTCAGATCTGATTAGAATATATAGATTTTATCTATGAATTTACAGCCTTTTGCTAAAGATCTCTATCTTTATCTTATAGTGCTTCATTGTAGTTGTAGGGTTCAGTATCTAGTTCTGCTGGGATCCCGTCAAAAGATTCTCCCAAAAACATATACCGACCAGGTCGACGAACATCCTTTCCACTACGACGAGACACTATATGCGTCTGTGTACTAGTAGTGATACGCTGTGCTGATTTTGAACCATGTGTACCACCATTCACATGCACCCTTGGTTGTAAAAATCAGCATGTTTGTGGTAGCACTCTGATCTAGCTCAAAATCAGCACGTGCCTCGATAATCCTCCCACTATGACGAGACAATGGGATATCGATGACTCGTGGTTTCTCTTCCGTTCTATTGGTATTTTCTCACAATTTTTCTAGAAAAATTTTACTTTTGGGCTTGTGATCCATTATATAATCGTTTTTTCAAGAATCGGGCATCGGTACTGATAATAACCTTCTGATCCTTAAGATATAAAAGAAGCAACCCTTTGTTCCTCTGGAATACCCGACAAAGAAATAGACTCTTGTTTTCGATTTTAACTTACCCGCATTCCCTTTCAGCACGTGTGCTGAACACCCCTAAATTCGAATATATCTTAGACTAGGCTTACACTCGGTCCATAAATTTATGGGAGTAGAAGGTACTGATTTAAAAGGTACCAAGTTCAGAATGTAAGATGTTATTTCTAATGCAAATCCCTAAAATAAATCGGATAAATTCAAATAACTCATCGTGAACCTTACCATTTCTATAAGAGTCCTATTTTTTCTTTCTGCTACACCATTCTGCTGTGTAGTGCTCGGTGCAGTCAACTGGGATGTAATCCCATCTGCTGACAAATATTCCCTAAACTCTCCAAAGAAGTACTCGCTACTACAGTTAGATCGTAGTAACTTGATACATTTACCAAGACGCTTCTCTGTTTTCGCCTTGAATTCTTTGAATTTTTCAAAATATTCAGACTTACGGTGCATTAAATAAACGTATCCATACCTTGAGTAATCGTCAATGAAAGTGACAAAGTACTCAAAGCCTCCTCTAACTCGAATAGTTATAGGTCCATACAAGTAAGAGTGAACTAGTTCCAACGGTTCTTTGACTCCACAGTCTTTAGCCGAAAATGACATCTTGGTCATTTTACCTTCCAAGCAAGATTCATAGACTAGAAACACCTCTACTTCCAACGAACCTAAAAGTCCATCTTCAACCAGTCTATTTATTATTTTTAGATTAATATGACCCAAGCGTAAGTGTCAAAGAAATGTCTGATTCATTAAAGAAGGTTCCTTTCTTTTATTTGATAAATTAGACGTGTTATTTAAATCATTCAGTTGCAGTATAGGAGAGATATGAGATCTAACAAACAGATCATCCACCAATGTATCAGAATAAATAAAATATTTATTTATTTTAATAACTACAGAGTCATTAAAACAAATCGAATATTTATTTTTAACCAAATTAGAAACTAAAATTAAATTCCTTATAATAAAAGGTACATAAAAATAATCTTTTAAAATTAAAATCATATATCTACTAAAAGAAATAGTGACATCTTCTACTATAACTGCTGCCACCCTGGTATTATTGTCCATGTGTATGTAAATCTCTCCATCACTAAGCTACTTGATTTTCTAGAACTCTTACAAAGAATTGCAGGCATGATCAGTGGCTTTCATATCTACACACCAAGTACGATAAATAATATTGCTAAACATGTTTTAGCAATTAATAAACAGAAATTACCTTATTTGTTTTGTTTGCTAAGAAAAATTGGACACTGCTTTTTTCAATGCCCTGCCTGATTACAGTGATAATACTTGCCTTTCGACTTTTTCACACCAGCTTTAAGCCCATTAGCTGCTTTTGGACCTATACCTCATTGTTTCTGAACCTTTTTCTTCTTACCTTTCGGCTTAGAGGAAGGTCTTTTTCAGCAACAAACACATTACCTGGCCTCCTGAGAACACCCTCAGCTGCTTGAAGTTCTTTAAGTAGTTCTGCTAGGAAAAAATTGAGTTTGTTCATTGTATAGTTAAGGCAGAATTGCTTAAAGTTATTAGGCAGCGACTGGAGTATGATATCGGTTTAGTTTTTTCGTCAATCTTAGCTCCTAGGATCTCTAGTTCATTCAGAAAACTGATCATCTTCAGAACATAATCCCTAACTGGGGTGCCTTCATGCATGTTTGTGTTCTTCAAATATTTCATGACCGCCTGCCTAGTGGCACGATTTTGATCCCCAAATATTTATTTGAGATTCATAATTATGTTATAGACACTAGGCATATACTGATACTAATGCTGCAGTACATTTGATATAGAAGCCAAAATATAACAGTGAGTCATATGGTCAGCCTTCTGCTACTTCTGATAAGCTCGAGTTTTCTGTTTGATCGCCCCCTTATCAGGTACTGGTGGACAAATCTCAGTCAACACAAACTTATAGTACTCGGCAATTAATACAATATTATTTTTCAGTCAACATAATTTAGTACCGTAAGTTTGTTTTCTTTGAATATACATGCGAGATGATTGAAAGCTATTTTATCCTAAGAATTACATAATTAAAAATCATTAATTAAGATGAGTAATAACTTTGAATTTTATTTTAAAATTAGTTCCTCTATCATTTTTTTTTTAAAAAAAATTGCCAGCAGCCTGGTACACCGTGAATAGCATGCCTCGATGGAAAGATAGTCTACTATTCAACATTCGTTCGGACAGATTACTTCCTATTAATTTTATTATCTAGGTAACAGATCATGCCAAATAAAATTAATTAGCTGATGTAATTTCGATTCTATAAATAATAGCAATAACTCAGATAGAGAAGATACTATTATTTATAACTAAGTATTAGCTACCACTTAATCCTGAATCAATAATATCGCAATGAACTCTTCAGATGAAGAAGTAATTCACACTAATGATTATCAAAAATTATCCTAAAAGGAGATTCATATCAGTGATTTCGTAATTAATTTTTGTTCGATGGGGAGGAAAACTCAAATGCCATTGCACAAAATTAATTACATTACTTACGAACTAGTGATGGAGATGGCAAAATTTATCTGTGAATAAATTCGTTCTCCTACTTAGTTTTAAAATATTGTGAGGGTTATAAAAAATATTTAATTAAAATAAATTTATTAATTTCGAAAAACTATACGTTTCTAAAAGATTCTGGCTTTTCAAACCATCTTTTCGTCTTTAATGTGTAACAAATAAAATATCTCAAATTTTAATTATTTAAAAAATAATAATTTTAAATAAAAAATAAGAATTTAATTTTATTATCTAGTTAAACATTTTTTCGAGAAAAAAATAATTTATTAAAAATAATTTTTTTAATTAATTCAAAATTCAAAATTAAATACCACGTTTATCAAAGATATCTGATTTAATTAAAATCATCTTTTAAACGTGTTATTTTTGTAACAAATAAAATGTCTAAAATTTTCTTTTAAAAAATATTTTATTTTTCCGTTATAAAAAAATAATTTTAAATTAACAGAATTAATTAAAACTTGAACAGAAAAAAAAAAAAAAACATCTACGCAATTAAATAATAAATAAATAAATGCGTTAGAATTATCTCAGTTTTATAGCCAAACTTCAACTCTTTTGAGTCAAAATTTTTTTGTTCATCAAGTAATCCTATCAAAAATAGAACTCTAGACATCTAATCATGTTTCAACTCTGAAGCCTAAGTAGACTGAAACTGAACCACTTGCCACCGAGCCTACACCGCCGCGTACCACTGCTGCACATTGCATGCCATCGCCTTTGCGCAGCGCTATTCATGTCTTACTGCGGTATTTGAGCTTTGCCGCATGTACTTTCTAATGTACATGATGCTCTGTTTGGCGTTGTTGGTTTCCAATTGAAATTAAGAGTCATGTTGTAATACTAGGCCATGTTTTGAATAAAAAAACTCTTTGACCGAAGCTTGCGCCGCCACTTGGATTTATATTGTTCACAGGTATTGATTGTTCTTCATCCATGATGATGAATAGTGCAAAACACATGTGACATAATAAATCATGATACATTACTCATCATCCATGGATCCTCGTTTTTCTCATCAAAAAGTTTTCATAAATCATGTTACATGGATTGTTTGGCAATTGGAGTGTCTTGATTTTACAGCCCCAAGGTATTCAAGGGATATTATCACACACGAATTCACGGGATCAAAAAGAACAGTGCATGACTGAATACTTTCATGAGATTGCCGCGGCTTGTTCATAATTTTTATCTTTATTGTACTTTGTCTTATGGTCATTTGATTACAAAAAATTAAAAAAAAAATAAAAACTCAAAAAATAATAATTTTTACATTGAATTCTATACTCCCGAACAGTTCACAATCAATCTACTATGATCAACCCTCGTAGTTAAAAAAAATTAAATTATCATTTATCCATTCAATCAAATATGAAAATAAATAATGATCATAAAATCGAAATTAGATCGTCTGCAAAATTAAGTTAGCACAGATCTAAAATTATCCAAACCCTTCGATTAAACCATATTAATATTCAAAGTTGGCTCTGATACCAAATATTGGAGGCAGACTGCCAAGATCCATTGATTAAGAACATAATTTAGGTATAAAAAGAATTGGACGGGCAAACGCCAAAATCGGCTCCAGATTAAAATCTTTTGACATCAAACGATCAAAATAAAATCCAGTATATACTCCCAAAGTTATATTAGAATTATATCTTACAAAATCTAGTAGGATTGATTTCGATTGTTGCAACAACTTTTAGTCTAGAAGCTTTCGCGGTTGTAAACTTCAAGTTGAAACTCCAAATTCAAGTTTTCTGCTGTATTCCCGAATGCAAGAGGCACGACGTAGTGTGGTTACGATTCTTGTGTTCTTCAAAATCCTAACTAGCCAACTATAAGATTCGTGAAAACCCTAACTTATTTGACTGTCGAATAATTAAATCCACCTGTAGGATTTGTTTCGATCAAAACTTATAAACTTCCTTAAGTGGGTCTCGAAAATCCCGATATTTCAGAACGTGAATTTCGTCAATAATTAATATTTATCATATAATTAATATCGTTATCCAACTCACTGAGATTATTGCTCATGTGTATATAAATCTCTCCATCACTGAGCTGCCTGATTTTCTAGAACTCCTGCAAATAATGGCAGACATAATTAGTGGCTCTCATATCTACACACCAGGTACTGGTAGAAAACACTGCTAAACATGTTTTAAGAACCAGTGAACAGAAATTACCTTGTTTGTTACATTTGCTGAGAAAAACTAGACACTATTTTGTCCAATGTTCTGCGTGGTTACAGTGATAACACTTGCCTTTCGACTTTTTCACACCAGTTTTAGGCCCATTAGTTTCTTTTGGACTTGTGCCTCCCGGTTTCTGAATTTTTTTCATCTTCTTGCCTTTCGGTTTAGAGAAAGATTTTTTTCAGCAATAAATACATTATCTGGCCTCCTAAGAACACCCTAAGATGCTTGAAATTTTTTAAGTAGTTTTGCTAGGAAAAAACTGAGTTTGTTCATTATATAGTTCAAGCAGAACTGCTTAACGGTATCAGTTAGTGACTGGAGTATGATATTGACCTGGGTTTTCCCGTCAATCTTAGCTCTTAGGATTTCTAGTTCATACAGAAGACTAATTATCTTCATAACATGATCCAAAACTGGAGTGCCTTCAGCCATGTTTGTTCATCAAAGATTTCATGGCCACCTGCCTAGTGGCACTATTTTAATTCCTAAATATTTCTTTGAGATTCATAATCATATCATAGACACTGGGTATAGACTGATACTGATGCTGCAGTACATTTAACATAGACGCTAAAATATAACAACGAGCCATATGGTTAGCCTTCTGTCACTTCTGATAAGCCCGAGTTTCATGCTCGGTTGTCCCGTCATCAAGTATTGGTGGACAAATTTCAGTCAACACAAACTTATAGTTATCAGCAATTAAAATAATATCTATTTTTTTTCTAATCAACATAATTTGGTCTCGTAAGTTTGTTTTCTTTGAATATAAATGCAAGAGAATTGAAAGCCATTTTATCCTAAAAATTAAATAATTAAAAATTATTAATTAATATGAGCAATAACTTTGAATTTTATTTTAAAATTGGTTCCTCTACTATTTTGAAAAAAAATTGTCAGCAGTTCGATACACTGTGAATAGCATGCCTCGATGAAAAAGTCGTCTACTATTCAACATTCATCCGGACAGACTACTTCCTATTAATTTTATTATCTAGATAACAAATCATGCCAAAAAAAATTAATTAGCTGATATAATTTTGGTCTTATAAATAATAGCAGTGACTCAAATGGAGATGATACTATTATTTATAACTAAGTGTTAACCACTACTTAATTCTAAATCAATTGCTTCGCAATGAACCCTTCAGATGGAGAAGTGATTTACACTAACGATTATCTAAAATTATTCAAAAAAGAGGTTCATATCGGTGATTCCGTAATTAATTCTACCGATGGAGAGGAATGCCCAAATGCCAACACACAAAATTAATTACATCACCTACGAACTAGTATGGAGACCGCAAAATTTATCTGTGAATAAATTATCTCTCCCACTTAGTTTTAAATTATTGTGAGGGTTATAAAAAAATGTTTAATTAAATTAAATTTATTAATTTTAAAAAATCACATGTATCTAAAATATTTTGGCTTTTTAAACTATCTTTTCGTATTTAATGTGTAATAAATAAAATATTTTAAATTTTAATTATTTAAAAAATAATAATTTTAAATAAAAAATAAGAATTTTATTTTATTATCTAGTTACACATTTTTTTCGAAAAAAATAATTTATTAAAATTAAAATTTCTTTTTAATTAATTTAAAATTTGAAATTAATTACCACGTTAATTCAAGATATCCGATTTAATTAAAATCATCTTTTAAACGTATTGTTTTTGTAACAAATAAAATGTCTAAAATCTTCTTTTAAAAAAATATTTTATTTTTCAATTGCAAAAAAATAATTTTGAATTAACAGAATTAGTTAAAACTTAAACAAAAAAAACAAATAAAACCATCCACGCAATTAAATAATAAATAAATAAATGCGCTAAAATTATCTCGATTTTGTGGCCGAACTTTAACTCTTTTGAGTTAAAGAATCCTTGTTCACCAAGTAGTCCTGTCAAAAACAGAAGTCTAGACTTTTAATTCTGTTACAACTCTAAAATTTAATTAGACTGAAACTGAACCACTTGCTACCGAGCCTACACCGCCGCGTACCACCACTGCCCACTGCCTTATCATCGCCTTTGCGTAGCGCCGTTCATGTCTTGCTGCGATATTTGAGCTTCGCCGTATGTACTTTCTAATTTACATTAGGCTCCGTTTGCGTCACCACTTGGGTTTATATTGATCACGGGTATTGATTGTTCTTCATCCATAATGATGAATAGTGCATAACACATTTGACATAAATCATGATATATTACTCATTATCCATGGATCCTTGGATATCCTTATTTTTCTCATAAAAAAGTCTTCACGAATCATGTTACATGGATTGTTTGGCAATTGGAGTGTCTTGATTTTACATTCCAAGGTATTCAAGGGATATTATCACACACGAATTCACAGGATCAAAAAGAACAGTGCATGACCAAATACTTTCTTGGGATTGCTGCGGCTTGCTCATGATTTTGATCTTCATTGTACTTTGTCTTATGGTCATCCGATTATAAAAAGTTTTAAAAAAAATAAGAACTCAAAAAATAATAATTTTTACATTAAATTCTATATCTTCGAAAAATTTACAATCAATCTATTACGATCAACCTTTGTGGTTAAAAAAACTAAATTATCATTCATCCATTTAATTAAATATGAAAATAAATAATGACCATAAAGTCGGAATTAGATCGCCTGCAAAACTAAGTTAGCACAGATTTAAAGTTATCCAAACCCTTCGATTAAACCATATTAATACTCAAAGTTGGCTCTAATACCAATTGTTAGAGGCAAACTGCCAAGATCCATTGATTAAGAACATAATTTAGGTATAAAAAGAACTAGACGGGCAAACGCCAAAATCGGCTCCAGATTAAATTTTTTTGACATCTAACGATCAAAATAAAATTCGGTATATACTCCCAAAGTTAGATTAGAGTTATATCTTACGAAATCTGGTAAGATTGATTTTGATTGTTGCAACAACTTTTAGTTTAGAAGTTTTTGCGGTTGTAGACTTCAAGTTAAAGCTCCAAATTCAAGTCTTCTACTGTATTTTCGATTGCAAGAGACACGACATAGTGTGGGTTACAATTCTTATGTTTTTCAAAACCCTAACTAGCCAACTATAAGATTCGTGAAAACCCTAACTTATTTGACTGCCGAATAATTAAATCCACCTGTAGGATTTGTTTCGATCAAAACTTATAAGCTTTCTTAAGTGGGTATCGACAATCTCGATATTTCAGAACGTGAATTTCGTTAATAATTAATATTTATCATATAATTAATATCGTTATCCAACTCACTGGAATTATAAACCCGTAAAAGATCGCACCCTTTAATGAATCAAAATAACGAATATTAAAAATATGTAAATAAATAATTATTTTGAAATTAAGAGTATGAGCACTCATAATAACCATGAGGTGCGAGTTAATTTATGTAGTCAGTATAAAATTAATTACTCCAACGTGATTCTGTTCAATACACACGAAGTATACCAGCACAACGAATCAGAATAATAGGCAACGCTATTATCTGTTTCTCATAATCAAGACAGGTCTACTAAAACTCTGCGCTATAGCCGTACCGATAGTGTGTCCAATAAGCTGTGAACTGAAAACTTATATTATGCAATAACCGATAATATGGTTTTCTGTCTGTAAGCCGAGCTCTACACATCAGATTAAATACTGTGCAGAATAAAAGACACCTATACATAACATTAAATAAATAATGAAACTGCATACATTGCTCATCAAGATTCTCATAAAATAGAAAAATAATTTTATTAATGAATAAAATTAAATATTAAAAATAATAAAGACATGATTTTTAGTATACAATCCTGATAAAATATTCTTAAGCACTTGAAAGATATCAAGCTAGTTCATATATCTGCCACAACTAGCAATACCCCTTCCCACCGAAAGGTGGGACTTTGTGTAACTTCAAACAATGAAACTATACATCTGCAGTAGAACACTAGTCCACAAACCTAAGTGGTGATTGTTACATAGAGCTTAACTTAAGATAGCCATATTCTTACATTTGTTGCATCCATCCTGCATAAAACCATCTTCCACATTTGTTGCATCCATCCTGCATAAACCATCTTCCCCCCTTTCATATATATATATATATGAGCCGAAACTTAACTCGTCGGGTTGCGTTAGGGCCCAAAAGAAAGAGGTCCAGGGTCGAACCGATAAGAAACTAACAGCAAGTACGAGTACGAGGTCGGCCCTGATGTCGCGTTAAGTGCGTTGTCATAGCATTAAATGTGATATGACCGAGATGGGATAGCATTAAATGCGACTGGAAAGGAATATGTCAACCATTAAATGCGCCGCCTTCTCTCGGGGGACACATTTAATACCAATAGCTCGGCTATAAGGACGGGTTGAGCTCTAAGCATTTATTATGATGTGACTAAAGTTATTCTGTCGACGGTACGAATACAACGGCGGGGTGATGGAGATGTCTCGCAGATGGTGAGCCAAAAAATAATGATTAAGGTTGAAGAGAGAGAATGTGGAGGATTCACTATAAAAGGGAAGGGATAAAAGCTCAAGGGAGGTACACAATTTAGAGAGGAAAAGCCCCTGTGAAATTACTCTGAGTGATTTTCTTCAAACAAAACACTACCCCTAACTTTTTCATCGGAGTAGCCTCCGGCGATTGGCCGCCTGCTAGTTCACATTTGTTCACTTTTGTAGGTGCTGATACATTAACCGGTTCGATCGGGCTGAGTTTAACCCATCAAACAAATATAATTTACGGGATCTCCCCGTACATTTGGCGCCGTCTGTGGGAACCCAGTTAAAAAACAGATCGCGAAACTGCTAATGGCGACACCATCAAAGGTGCCCACTATACTCGACGAGTACGCTACACTGTGCACTATATAAGGGCGTAGAGAGCAAAGAAGAGAGGGAAAAAGTCCCCACCATGGAACCGCTAGGATCCTCGAGTATGATCTTTCCAAAGAGTTTGGGCTCTATGCAATGGGGGAAGAAATCCTGAGGCTCTGCTCAACCTTGAAGAGCCATGGCCAGGACCACCAAACCCAACTGGGGAGTTCCCACTTCGGGGAACTAAAGTCACCCGGACCAAGAGGCAAAGAAGGAAGGGAAGCAGCCAACCTGGATTTGGGGCAGATTCCCAAGGAGTTTACCAGGCAAAGAGCGGGTTCGAGTACAGAAGGAAGTAGCAACACTCCGAGGAAGTCCAGACAAGACAAAGATACACCGCGAGGGCACAAGAAAACGACATTAGCATACTATACCACGGTCAAACCGAGCAAAATTTGGGAATGAGCAATAACCACGCCCTTCGCCGAAGGAATAGACCGAACCGACCCACCCCACAGTTTCTCATTACCGAGGTTCAAGTCGTACGACGGCCGTTCTGATCCGCACACCCATATCAGCCACTACAGGCAGATGATGATGTTGTGGAGCGGGAATGACGCCCTCATGTGCAAGGTATTCCCATCCAGCCTGGGAGAGGCCGATCTGCGGTGGTTTGACCGCCTCCCACCTCGATTCATAACAAGTTGGAAGGATTTGTCTAAGGGGTTCGCGACATGATTCATTACAAATACAAAAATTTCAAAAGAAATAGATTCACTTATGGCATTACGGAGGAAAAAAAAGGAGTCGTTGCGAGACTACACGAGGAAATATTAGGAAGTATACAATGATATCAAAAATTACAATGAAAAGCTAGCAGTCGCCTCATTCAAACACGGGCTCCAGCTGAGAGGAAAGTTAAGGACCTCTCTTACTAAAAAGCCATCCCAAGATGTCTCGGCTTTGATGGGCCGAGTGGAGCAGTACATAAGGATGTTAAGAGAACAAAAATTGAAATAAAGCCCAAAGAGAAGATGCTGAGGCTAGAAAGGTTGAAATGGCATAGTCCAGTGAGAATGAGGAAGTTGAGCGCAACACACAAGAATAAAAGGCCTAGGGCCGCGCCGTCTAAAGCTCCGATTAGGCTGGGAGCCGACTCTAGAGGCACCGTGAATGCAATATTCAAGGAATCAATTCACAAAATCTTACCTCAAATCAAGGAAAACCCCTATTTTTAGTGGCTTAACAGATTACCCGATTCGGTCGTTTAGTATATGATAGAGAGGGGTATCAGGTGGAGGTTCTCCTATCACCGGGAGCGGAGTCATAAGACAGAAGATTGTCGAGCCTTCCAGAAGCATTTGAAGGATCTAGTGCAACAGGGGCACCTAAAAGAATTTTTGAAAAGAGTGGATAGGCAAAGGTCCCCCGCTACGACGAAAGCAGATCCCTCAAATAGACCGGTGAACCACGGTGTCATTAGTGTAATTCACGGAGTGGCTGGGGCTGAGTAGAAGCATTCCATGTGAGCCCAGATGAAGAGGCTATGGCATATTGTCGAAGTAATGAAGGTACAGGCAGTCTCAGGAAAGAGGCCGAGATCGGATGACTGCGGAGGGCCAATTTTGTTTTCAAAAGAGGATTTGGAACGGGTGCAGCACCCAAACAACGACGCCCTAGTAATATCCCTCGATCTTTTGAATTTTGAAGTAAAGAGGGTACTGGTTGACCATGGGAGCTCGGTCGAGATAATGTACTATGACCTCTTTAAGAAGCTCATCTTCGAGACCGAGACCTAATCTCGTTTCACACTCCACTCATTGGCTTCAATTCCCAGCCGATTTGGCCTTTAGGGAGGGTCGCCATTCTAGTAAGAGTTGGGGTTAATTTGATTTTGATGATTTTCATAATTCATTTTGTAAGAATAAATGTCTTTAAATGGATAATATTTCATATTTCCAAAATGAAAGTGTTAACACATTTTGAACAATCAAAGTTGACACCTTAGCCAAAAAGAAATGACCTTTATCTCAAAAAGTTCAAACACTTAAGAATTCTTTAAATAGAATTTTTTTTTGTGTTGATCTTAATTTAAACTTAAGTCAAACACTCTTAAGGCAAAGTATACTTGAAGCCTATCAAGTGTGTCAACACCAATTGATCAAATGCTTTGA
>JAULJZ010194115.1:0-20550 GCA_032270985.1 Heliamphora pulchella | reverse complement strand
GCTGTATGAAAAGATGGAGAGGGCCTATCAGCCGTAACATCAGCTGCCTTCCCACTACCCACGCGAGTCCACTCTACCTGGCTCTCCACCGGTTTATCCTTACACTTACTAAACTCATGGCCGAAAGCGTTAAATGAGAGAAAAGCGACAGTAACCCTTGGTATTCAACTCGAACTTCCATAATCTCCCCTTCGCACTTAACCAAAAT
The DNA here is from genome assembly GCA_032270985.1 of Heliamphora pulchella. Lineage (NCBI taxonomy): Eukaryota > Viridiplantae > Streptophyta > Magnoliopsida > Ericales > Sarraceniaceae > Heliamphora > Heliamphora pulchella. The sequence continues at coordinate 20,342 of JAULJZ010194115.1, read as the reverse complement.
CGAATGCGGAAAAGACTGAACAGCATCTTTCTTAATACAGACCCTCGCATACGAGATCGTTGCTTCATGTCCGTGGCCTTATCTAGATACAAAGGAACACCTAAAGCACTTGCAATGCGACTTAAACATTGGGAACATAGAGATTAGACATCACTTTATAAAAGATCATGTACAAAAAGGAAACATCGAACTTGAATTTATATGCACAGATTACCAATTGGCGAACATTTTCGCAAAACCCTTAAATGAAGAAAGAATATGCTATATAAGAAGAGAACTTGGTATGTTACATGTGGTGGTGCAGCTCATGTGGCCTGAGCTGCCCTTTACTCCGCATACCCCCAGGGTTCATACCCTGGGGTCTCCCATTCTCCACTTAACTACCCAAAAAAAAAAACTTGGTATGTTATGTGCTCCAAATTCATGATTTATATGCCATACTAACCATGTCTTTTCATTATATTTCAATGCATTTGATGTTCTTTCTTATATGTGAAAATGTGTCGATACCACTTAAAAAAGTGTCGACACAAATGTGTGTAGTGATGATTTAAAACTGTTTAGAAGTGGCACTGTGAGAAAAGTGTCGGCCCCTTTATATTCAGTGTCGACACCTCTTGGTTCCTTGACTCTCGGTAAATTTGTGTCAACACCCAAGTTTAATCGTGTCGACCCAAATAGCCAAATGTGTCGATACCATCTGAAAATGTGTCGACACCAATTCTCTATTTCGATACCCATAAGCGATACGAATCGTGTCGACACCAAATGTAATTTGTGTCAACACAAATCGTTAAGTCTATATATAGATGTGTCTGACCCGAACCATCACATCATTTTCCCCTTCTCTCTATAAGACCTGTTCATCTCTCGCTTTTTCTCTTTCAAAACCCTGAGTTGACCCCTCATATTCTTCCTTCTTTCATCTTCAATCTCAACTGTTTTCCTTCAAAATGCCACCAAAAGTTATGGACAAAGGATCCAAACGAACAGCAGACGAGGGTTCCTCAAACCCTAGATCCACGAAGAAGAAGACGACCCCACTAAAGCAGTGACGGCGACGGCAACGGCAACCGAACAAACACTGGCGACTACGGCTGAGGTAATTCGTTTGAAAAACCCAAAATCTCGTTAGCTTTATTTTTCTTCCTTTGTGAATCAAAAAATTTGTCCCGATCGTAGCATAGATATCTCATTTTTTGATTCCGTAGAATTGAGATTCAAAGATCTCTTTTCTAGCCCTGGGTGGAAAAGACTTCTACAAATTCGTGAACCTCACTATCAAACTTTAGTTAAATCCTTCTATGCACACTTTCACATATCCTTGGTTTCGACCACCACCATCACCATTTGGGTGAATGGTGTAGATATTGTTCTGACTCCTTCCTCTTTGAACGAAATTCTTGGCATCCCTGAAAGGGATATTTGTGTTTATCATAACTAGAAACCTATTGAGGTTGAAGGTTTTTCATTTTCTGAATCTGTGAAAAATATCTTTGAGGATGTGACAACATTGACCCTACCAAGCCTTTAGAGGCTAACTATCTAAAACCTGAAATGCGTCTGTTGCATCACATGATCAACCACATTTTCCTACCCCAGATGAGAAAATTTGGTGATGTCACATACATGCACATATTCATTATGTGGTGTATTCTTGAAAATCAACACCTTGATTTAGGATTCTTGTTCATATCCCACATACTTCACTCACACAGTAAATCCAATTCCTCCCTACCACATGCCATGTACCTGACCAAAGTTTTTTGCCATTTTGGTGTGGACCTATCTGAGGAAAAGGTGGTACCCTTTTCAAAACACGACTTATATGGCAGTACCACTCTAAAACATATGCAAATTGCACATGTTGATGGTGTGTGGACCACATCTCGTTGTGGTACCCCATCCTCTACAAGAACTCCCCCTCCTACACCCCGAGACATTCCTTCCATTTCCATAGATCTTGATTCTTCTCCGTCTCGACCTGATGTTCATGGACCTTTTGACACTCCTGGTCCATCCTCTGCTCCTCATCCTCCCTTTGTTCCATCTGTTCCACCTGCTTCAACTTCTGCCCCTATTCATGTTGACCTGTCTGAGGTTGTTTTCCTGATCAACTCCTTATCCTCCAAAGTAACTCTGTTTCAAGCAAAAGTCGATCAAGACTTTTTTGACTTGAATCAAATGGTCTCTTCTCTCTCTGATAAAGTCAAACACCTTGATAAAACCAACCGAAGCTTCCGGAGAGATGTGGAAAATGCCACAGATGTCGGGAGAGCCCTATGCAAGACCATGGATGACAATATTGTCTCAATTATCAATTGCAATAGGGTAATTCTACATCAAGTTCGGAAGGAATATGACCAAGGTATTGTGACTGCCATTCATGCTAACTCCCAAAAAATGGAAGAGCTCCTTCAGTAGATCAAAGAAGCTTGAGCCAAACAGTTCAAGCCCAAGGAAACAAAAAAAGAGAAGGCCGCGAGACTCAAACGGGAAGCAGACCTGGCCTTAGCAGCTCGCTATGAAGCAATGGCGGCAACTGAAGCGAAGGATGAACGAGCACGTGTATCAAAAGAACGGGCCTCTGCTGGCAAAAAAAAAAAGCAAAGGCAAAAAGGGACTTCAAAAGCTTCATGGACGATCAATAGCTTTTTTTTTTTAAGATTACAAAAGGGGAGAGAATAAAAGGTAAGTAAGTGAAGTGGAGAGGAGAGAAAAGGAGAGAAGAAGATGAAATTCAAACATTATCTTTTTAAGTTTTTTTTTTACGAAGGTGAAGATGTAATACATACAATTTTCATTTTCTTTGGTTACATTAGTTAATTGTTTGGATGAATGTTTTGAATGATTTGGATGTTTAATTTTTGGTTGGATGTTTGAACATATTAAGTTTTTTTTGAGTAATTAATTGTAACATAAAAGAAAAGAAAAAATGTACATGTTTTCAAGAGGCATACCCCAAGTAGTTACATCATTTACCAACATAACAAAAAAAATGAAAACTAACAACTACAACCCCTAACCCCGCCTAACGGAGGGGATACATAACCAGAAATAGAAACCATGCATACCCTGCATGGATATGAGACAACAAAATAACGAACTCGCCCAAGCACAACCCACATGGGTAGTACGTCACCCAAAAGCTAACTCAGCTGGCTAAGCCACGCTTATACACCCAAATTACTGAAAATAGATGCCAAAGCTAACATCCTAATATTGAACAAGCTAGGATTATTAAAAACTCCTAATTTTTGCTGAAGATTGGGTCCTCGATAGGGTCACAGGTTCCAAAATTAAGATAAGAAAAGAAGAGAGCAACATCCAACAAGAGCATCGAGAGACCAGCCGACACCTATAACCCAAACTGCTCAGAAATCAAGAACGGTCCTCAACAGTGCCAACAAGGCATCAAAACCTCACAAGCGAGGGAAGCCAAAGAAACAAATTCTCTACGCAAGAGAATTTTCGCTCAAAAAACCGTTGAGCCTATTTTCGAATCCAAGCGAGTAAAAATTGAATACCTCCCCAACAATGTAAAAATCCAATAAGACCACTGAGCATCAAAACAAATTCTATTGGCTCAAGAATTTTTAAGTCAAGGTGGGAAACATACAACCAGCCAATGAGCCCACCAATAAAACACCTAATCCAAATCAGCCAAACACCAAACCCGTAAAGGCATTATGCGCTGCGCCGTAGCTTTAAGCAACAATTTCCAGCACATCCAGCACATGGTTTACGAAAAATCGCAAGTAACCCAAGTTACAAGACTGATGCAATACACTGCCCAAACCGTGGGCAGCCAGGCTCAGCTCTGCCAAAACAGTGTTCAAAAGCAAAATTCCTCTGCCCAAGAAAAAAGCAAATTTTCCCTAACCCACTCTCAGCTCGAGCGTGGGAACCACGCTTCTTCTTCACCACATCATTTTTGCGTCAATGGGGACATTTCTACAGCAATATCCCACCATTTTTGCATCTTCATCACTGAAACATTTTTGCAACATTTCTTCTTCACCGCAATATTTCTGCGTAAAGGAACAGCGGTTCACAGTACTTCTGTTAAAAACAAAGTCATGAAGCAAGTCGCAAAACTTCCCTCTAGACTGTGCATCGAGCTCCTGAACAGTCCAAGTGCTCAAGAACCGACAATGAAGCACCGTCGGTTGTCAGAAACCAGAAACACCAAAAGAGACCGCTTATCCCAACTTAAACGCAACCAGATATCGAAAAACCAGAAGGACTGCACTAAACACGATACTTCTTCTCCAGAGCTCATATCCATAGCTAAACCTCATAATCCCAACATTAATTTGTTTCGCGCCACTAACTGAGGAATAAGAGTGTATCGAACTATGAACCAACAGCTAAATCCAACAGGGGCTAAAACCTGGAGGCATCACCCAAAAAAGGGCCTTTAACCCTTGATTCATGTAATTACCCAAAGAAAACCATCAACTCATGATTCTGCATCTAATCAATCAGCAGGGCTTATATAACCTCGTTCGGACAGGAACTCCATGATGAAGACCCATGGCTCACCATAGCCGAAGCGTCCATGCTTAGCCATGGGAACCGCCATGGCTGAAATAAAACTTACGCCACAATTATAGCTCATAGCTCTATAGTATCTTAGATTCACCCCGCCATTGGCATGAGACTGTGATCCAGAGACACTTAGAACTGAAAACCACCATTGATGCCTGGGGAGAGCTTTTTCTAGAGAGAAAAGCACACCCCGTTTACTCAACATATTAAGTTTATATTTAAATGAATGCTTATATTTCTTGTTCATATACCTATAAATGTTGTTAAATGGTTTGAATACTTATATATGTTTTTACATATATTTTAAACTCAGAATGTTTCTTGACCATTTGATTGCAAAAATATATGATTTCACTATGTTGAATGCCTAACTTTTATAATTACATATGGTGATTAAGACATATTGATAAGGAGAGAACCCTTATTAAAATTTATTTTCAAATGTTATTTAGAAAATATTAATATGGTTGTAATCATCAAAAAAATGGGGAGATTGTTAGCCTGTGGGTTTTTTATTTTAATTTTGATGATTTTCATAATTTATTTTTTAAGAATAAATGGATTTAAATGGATAATATTTTATATTTTCAAAATAAAAGTGTTAACACATTTTGAACAAATGATTTGACACCTTAGCAAAAAAAATGACTTAACTCTCAAAAGGATTAAAACACTTATATATTCTTAAATGAGAATATTTTGTGTTAAATCCAATTGAAAAATAAGTCAAACACTCTTAAGGCAAAATATACTTGAATCACATCAAATATGTCAACCCCTTTGAACGAATGGTTTGACACCCTAACAGTTTCATGATGTTATTTTTCAGGTATCATAATTAGTGTCGACACAAACAGATTTTGTGTCAACACAAAAAAAAGTTATTGCTCTTAGGACTCAAAATGAGTCGACACAAATTATATTTGTGTTGACACAACAGTGTCTCACACTTTTGGTATTCGAAATTTTGGGTCGACACAAATGGAAATTGTGTCGACACAAAAAAATTGAGACCACCTACAGATATTGAGGTGTCGACACCAATTGAAGATGAGTCGACACAAAAGTTCCGAAACTGCTTGAAGAATTGTGGTGTCGACACCAGAGACCTCAAGTGTCGACACATATATACCGAGACTTTCTGCAAAATTTAGTGTCAACACCAAAAATGACATGAGTCGACACAAAGTGCCTCATCTCGAATTCTGAAGTACATTTGAGTCGACACTAACTAAAGATAAGTCGACACAAAAGAACCAAGACTTCCTGCAGAAATTAGTGTCGACACCAAGGGTAAGTTGAGTCAACACAAAGTGCCTCATCCGGATGCTGAAGTTTCAATCGAGTCGACACCATATTCAAATGTGTCGACACCATGATGTTGGTAAGGTAGAGTGTAAAATTGTGTCGACCCTTTAGAATATTTGTGTCGACCCAACCACTTAAGGGATCCTTCCCTAGACATTTTGTGTCAACACTAAAGGCATTTGTGTCGACACCTGCGACAGAAATTCAAACTCGCAACAGATCTCAACGGCTGAATTTTTAGCATTTATTGCTCCCACCTACCTCCAACGGTCATGAATGCACAATAGCCTACATAAGGAGTAACTTCTCAACATTTAAAACAATAGGAGACCTATATTTACTGTTCCATTGCTTAAATCAAAGTCAGAAATCTCAAGCTCTCATTTATTACTGAATCTCTTGCTCTTATTCCTCATCTCTCTTTACTATCTTATTTATTGTAAATTATTTCTGTAAAGAGAGTGAGTATTTCTCATTAATACTTTTTTTTATTGTATTCAATGGTGAGTTTCCCTTTATCATTTGAGTGCGTGAGTAAATCTCATCGAATAAGAGTTCAAGATAGATTAGAAGAAAATAGGGGTTTGTCTTCATAGTATCTTCTTGAAGCTATTTTAAGCTTGTGAATGTACTTGTAAATATTTAGCTTATTCAAACGAAATATTGAAGGTGTAAAGGCTTGGAATATGCTCGTGAATTATTCTGTATAGGAAAACTACTCAAGGGAGAACTTGAGGAGTGGACGTAGGTTTGGAAGAAATCGAACCACTATAAATTCTTAATGTCCGGTTCAATCTCTCTATTCCTAATCTATTTAATATTTGCATTGCTTTTATCTTTGATTAAATTGCTATATTTGGTTGCAATATTAAAAGGTTTTAAAAAAGTTTTAAAATCTTTATTTAATTTTTAAGACCCAATTCACCCTCCTCTTGGGTTGCCCAGAACTAACCGATTGTTTTTTCGCACGAAAATGGAGAAGAACATATAGCATCATCGCAGTGTACGAAAATTAACGATGATGCATAATGTCATTGTGGTGCACGAAATGAACGTTTTTTGCAATGTAATTGCTTTTTTGCACAAAAATGAATAAAAATGCAAAATGTCAGAGTAAGCCACAAAAATGAATGAAGAATACGCATATTATTGTCACGGTGCACCAAAAAGAATGCTTTGGGGTGTGTGTTTGGTTTTTGGCATGAAAATAAATGAAAATGGATAATGTCTCACAGTGCATGAAAGTGAATGATTTTTAGAGTATGATTCCATTTTCGCATGAAAATGAACAAAAATGGCCATCGTGGTGCACGAAAATGAACGAAGACACATAATGCCATCACGATGCACAAAAATGACTGATTTTGGAGTGTGATTGCTTTTTCGTAAAAAAATGAAGGAAAACACAAAGTATCATCGTGGTGCAAAATAATGAATGAAGACTCATAATGTCATTGCAGCACGCGAAAATGAGCAGTGTTTAGAGTTTATTTTCTTTTTTGTGCAAAAATGAATAAAAATGCATAATGTCATCGCATGATACGAAAATAAAGGAAGACACATGTTGCAGTGCACAAAATGAATGCTTTTCAGTTGTTTGTTTTTCTTTTGGCAATGAAATGAATGAAAATGAATAAGGTCATCACAGTGCATGAAAGCGAACGATTTTTGGAGTAAGATTGCTTTCTCGCACAAAAATCAACAAAAAGCATAATGCCATTATGGTGCACGAAAATAAATGAAGATGCATAATGCTGTCACGATGCATGAAGACAACTGATTTCAGAGTGTGGTTGCTTTTTCGCACGAAAATGTTGGAAAACACAAAGTATCATCCGGTCCACAAAAATAAACAAAGACACACAATGTCATTGCGGTGCACGAAAATAAACAATTTTTGGAGTGAATTTACTTTTTTTTTACAAAAATGATTAAGAATGGGCAATTTTTTGTGTAATTAATTTGTATAAAAGGAAAGAAAAATACACGAATACAAGGGGCATACTCCAGGCCTGACAACCCAGCAAACCCACTACAAAATACCACTTCAAAACAAATTACAATGCCAGCAAACAAACAACAAGCTTTGAAGTCGAAAAAACACCTTGCAACGCGAGGCACGAAAATGATGGAAGACGCATATTGTTGTCGTGGTGCACCAAAATGAACACTTGTTGGTGTGTGTTCGATTTTTGGCAAAGAAATGAATGAATATGAGTTGCGGCTAGCTTTGCTATGTTGTCATTAAGTATAGTATATATCCTTTCCCTTACAGCTTGTGTAAGTGACGAGGTGTGCGCGTTGATTGTGTTTTATTTTGGGTAATCTATACATGTTGGGCTATCCTCCCACAGTTTTGCATGGGATGATGCTCCAGGTGGTTTTTTTTTTTTTTTTTTGTAATTTACACTTAAGATTATGTTCTCTTTATCATAGGTTTTGGTGCATTGGCATACTCCAGGATATGTGTTTGAATTTCCTAGTTCCTATTTCATTACAAGTGGTGTTATGTGTGGGGAACCATGGATCTCTTCTACTATGATCCAACCCTCAGGAGGCTGTTTGGGCTTTTGTTGCTGTAAGTTTTGTAACATTAATTACCCAAAGAAAAAAGTTTTGTAGCACCCTGATCCTTCACATGGCAACGATATAGTCCGCTTTGGGGAAAGCCCTCTCGATTTTGTTCTTCCTAGGGGTCACCCATCCTTGCATTGCTCAGTATAAGCACGCTTAACTGCGAAATTCTGCTAGGGTCTCTACCACATGGGAAAAAGTATTGTTGAATGTAAGTGTTCAAGATTTTTCTTTTATAGCCCAGGAACTCCCTCTCCCTTTTCGGTGTGAGATACTAGGATATCACAAGTTTGCTTTGTAATTATCATGTAATAGTTGGGTGTGGTCCATGGCCTGCTTAGGCAGCTCTTTCCCATAAGGCCCAATTGTTGCGGCAGTGGAGAATAGCTGTTAGTTTCTTGCATTTTTATTGTAGAGATTTTGTGTTTGGCTCTTAGTTTTGTTTGTAGTTGTTTATCTTTGGGATTGTAAGGCTTGGGGTATGCCTCTTGTAAACATGTAACTTTAATTATCCAAAAAAAAAATGTAACTTCGTCTTTTCTTTATATTACATTTAATTACCCAAAAAATTGAATGAAAATGCATAATGTCATCCTAGTTCATGAGAGCGAACGATTTTTGTAGTATGATTGTTTTTTCACATGGAAATAAAAAAAAACGCATAATGTCATCGCTGCGCACAAAAATAAACGAAGACGCATAATGCCGTTACAATGCACGAAAATGATTGATTTGGGAGTGTGATTGCTTTTTTGCACGAAAATGTGGGTTAATACATAGTATCATTGTGGTTCACGAAAATTAACGAAGGCACATAATGTAATTGCGGTGCACGAAATGAATATTTTTTGAAGTGTATTTGCTTTTTCGCACAAAAATGAATGAAATTGCAAAACGTCATCGTAGGGCACAAAAATGAAGGAAGACGCATATTGTTGTCGCGTTGCACCAAAAAGAAAGCTTTTTGGTGTGTGTTTGGTTTTTTGCACGACAATGAATGAAAAATGCATAATGTCATCGCAGTGCATAGAAGTGAACGATTTTTGGAGTATGATTGCATCTTTACACGAAAATGAACGAAAATGGTCATCACGGTGCTCGAAAATGAATGAAGACGCATAATGTCGTCACGATGCACAAAAATGACTAATTTTGCGGTGATTATTTTTTCGTACGAAAATGGAGAAAAACATATAGTATCATCATGGTGTACGAAAACTAACGATGACGCATAATGTCATTGAGGTGGATGAAATGAATGTTTTTTGGAGTGTAATTGCTTTTTCTCACGAATTTGAATAAAAATGCAAAATGTCAGTGAAAGCCACAAAATTGAAGGAAGGATATGCATATTGTTGTCACGATACACCAAAAAGAATGCTTTGTGGTGCGTGTTTGGTTTTTGGCATGGAAATGAATGAAAATGCATAATGTCTCGCAGTGCATGAAAGTGAATGATTTTTGGAGTATGATTCCATTTTTGCACGAAAATGAACGAAGACACATAATGCCGTCATGATGCACGAAAATGACTAATTTTGGAGTGTGATTGCTTTTTCCTAAAAAAATTAAAGAAAACACAGTATCATTGCGGTGCAGAATAATGAATTAAGACTCATAATGTCATTGCGGCACAGGAAAATGAACAATTTTTAGATTGTATTTTCTTTTTCGTGCAAAAATAAATGAAAACGCATAATATCATCGCGGGACACAAAAATAAAGGAAGACACATGTTGCGGTGCACCAAAATAAACGCTTTTTGGTTGTTTGTTTTGCTTTTGGCAAGGAATTGAATGAAAACAAATAATGTCATCGCAATGCATGAAAGTGAAGGATTTTTTGAGTAGGATTTCTTTTTTGCACAGAAATCAACAACAAGCATATGTCATCGTGGTGCATGAAAATAATTGAAGACGCATAATGCTGTCATGATGCAGAAAGACAACTAATTTCGGAGTGTGATTGCTTTTTCACACGAAAATGTTGGATAACACAGAGTATCATTGCGGTCCACGAAAATGAATGAAGACGCACAATATCATTGCAGTGCACGAAAATGAACAAATTTTTGAGTGAATTTGCATTTTTTTGTACAAAAATGATTTAAAACGGGTATTTTTTGGGTAATTAATTTGTGTAAAAGAAAAAAAAATTACACGAATACAAGGGGTATACCCCAGGCCTTACAACCCAGCTAACCCACTACAAAAGACCACTTCAAAACAAATTACAATGCCAGCAAACAAACAACAAGCTTAGAAGCCGAAAAAACACCAAGCAACGAGAGGCACGAAAATGAAGGAAGACGCATATTGGAGTCGTGGTGCACCAGAATGAACACTTTTTGGTGAGTGTTCGATTTTTGGCACATAAATGAATGAATATGAGTTGCGGGTAGCTTTTTTTTTGGGTAATTAATTGTAAAATAAAGAAGAAAAAAAAATTACATATTTACAAGGGGGATACCCTAGGTAATTACATCATCTACCATTTAGGAGGGGACCTCCTAACAACAAAACAACCTAAGATAAATGAAAAACCTAATAACACAATAACAAAACTCACCTAACCCCCGCTTAACAGCGGGAGAACTCCTAATAAAACAAATTTCATGCCCAACCCGCATGGATAGGACAAGAACACCAAAGTATATACAAAGGCCTAAAACTTATCAACAAACCAAACTACTAAAACTCCTAATCCCTGTTGAAGATTTGCTCCTTGAAGGGATAGGCTCTGAAACTCAAACAAGAACAAGAAAACAAGACAGCCGACAAGAGACAAAGTTGGTGGTCCAACCAAAAGTAGGCATCATAATCCATGGCTAGATAAATGACCAACACCCAAAACTCCTCAAAAATCAAAATCGATCCCCAACATTGCACAGAAAGCACCAGAATCCCACAAGCTAAAGAAGTCAAAGAAATTAGTCCTCTACGCAGGAGAACCTTCACTCAGAAAACCATCGAGCCCATCTTCGCATTCTAGCAAGTGAGAAATCGATCACTTTCCAAACAATATAAAGATTTGATGAGGATAAATGAGGATCAAAACAAAACCCAGTGATAACCATCAAGCTATAACCATCTCTGTAGTTTATCACCCTTGGCCCACCTTTACTTAGCCGTAGACAAACTACCACGGTGAAAACACGCGGCACAAAGATAACATACCCAGGAGCCACGAGAAAACCAAATTACTTAACACTACAGGTGGGACCCGCCACCAACATTTCAATATCAAACCAAGCACTCGGACCCACCAAATAAACCACATGGAGCTTATTTGGTATCTACCCACGGTTTCATGAAACAACCATGCCTAAACATACCAACCACCCATCTATTACTCATTAATGCAAGTTGGGGCCCACCATTAAAGACCTACAAAACCACCTAACAAATATGTCTTTAAAGACACCATCGAAATGGTTACCAGAGACTAAGATAGCACATTCAAACCCACCAAGATGAAAATAACCACTAGCGGGTCCCATGCTCAGTAGTTTTACAAAACCACTGTGATAACCTAGTGGCGCCGTCAGTAGAGGAGCTTCCCGTCCTTTCTCCAAGTACGTTGCTTACCTCTTATGGAAAGGAGGAGGAACAGTTCGATTCTATGGATGTGCACCTAGTATTGGTGGATGCCGGCATCAGTAGACGGATAGGAGAGGAGGTTGTTTCCCCTGTTTCTTCTTCCCCTCAGCTTGGTGCCCGCTCCATCTATGGTAACCGAGGAGGTTTCCGTGGTCGTGGTACCCATCTAGGGCATGGGTCTGTTGGTGGTAGGGTTGAAATGGAAATTGGCCGTGGGCCCTATGTGAGAAACGGTGCCCCTGAGGAGTTTGATTCAATGCCTAAGAAGAGATCCTGGGCATCCCTGTTGACTAACAGGAGCCCTTCTGGTTTGTGCCTGGAGTATATTAATGTTGGGGACCCTGAGCAAGGTGGTTTTGTTGAAATTGAGGGGGACCTGGTTGATGATAAAGAATTGAAGTCATCCCTTGTGGGTTATTTCCTTGATGCCAATTTGGCTTTTCCATTAGTTAGAGCGATTGCACGAACGCTATAGAATCAAGAAGGATTGTCTGATGTTTATGGTAATGATAAAGGGTTTTATTTCCTTAAATTCAAAAGTATGGAGGCAATGGATGTGTCTTGGACAGAGGGCCGTGGCATTTTTCAGGGAAGCTCATCATTCTTAAACGATGGAAGAAACGGTTATGTCTTACCAAGGAGGCTTTGCATAAGATTCCGGTGTGGATCAAGCTCCATAACCTTCCTCTGGAATTTTAGAAGCCCAGTGCTTGAGCCGAATTGCGAGCGTGCTGGGGGTTCCTCTGTTCTTGGATCGGGCCACAGAATCTGAACAACGTATTTCTTATGCTAGAGTTTGTGTTGAAATAGATGCGTCTAAACCCTTAGGTGTGAAGGTGAATCTCTTCAAATTCGTGTGGAATTCCAGGGGCTTCTTGAGATTTGTCCGTCTTGTAAGGCATTTGGTTAGACGCTCAGTCAGTGCAATAGTAGTTCTTATAAGGAAGATGTAGAAAAGGATGAAGGTCATGGTGAGTGGATTCAAGATGGGAATGGTAGATTTGTCACCCATGATAATCCTGTTAGTGGGAATTCTAGCCCTCTGGTCCCAGTGGAGAGAGTTAGAACTGAGCAAGTTTCAGACCTGCTGATTGATTTCCCCCTCGTGTGGAGCAAAATATAGTTGTGGCTGAGGGGCCTCGAGATGATGCACCTACTGTGGATTCTACTTTGTCAGCCGATGTGAGTGAAAGGGAGCAAGGGGCAAATATGGCTATCTCTAACTCCTTCCGAGCACTTTTGGATGTGGAAAATAGTGAGGCAACGGTGGCTTAAGTGATCGAGAGAGGGGCAGCGGTGGCTTATCGTATAACGCTGAGCCAGTCCCTAAGAGCAAGGGAGCAGGTTTTGTGTGAGGGCATAGGTTCTGAAGTCAGGCCTCTCATTCCTGCCGATGAAGGTTTCTGTGAAGTTCCGTCCTCAACCACAAAGCAAAAGTCAGGTATGACATCTAGTAATAGCAAAAAGAAAAAAAAAAGGTTTTCTAATGGCCCTTCGAACTGGTACTCCATTACCCAATAGTGGGTGGGTTGGGTTTTTTATTGTTGTGTTTTGCTTGTTTTCCTATCTATGCGGGTTGTGCGTGGTTTATGCTTTGTCGTTTGCTTTCCCCCGCTTAGAGCGGGGGTTTGGTTTTATTTGTTGAATTGGGGTAGGTCGTTAGCCCTAGTGGTTCTCATGTATTTCCTTGGGGTATGCCCTTTGTAATCTTTATTTTTCTTTTCTTCTATGTTACATTTAATTATCCAAAAAAAAACCCAGTGGCAAAGTTGCTGGTCGCCTTCGTCTTTGCCAAACACGGCTCAAATTAATTTTCACACTGTCCAAGCGAAACATGCTGATAGAGGCATATTTTCTCTACCCCACACACACCAAGGCGCGTGAGCTACTTCGTCGTCAAGCTCCAAAAAATTAAAAATCTACTCCCAAACAATGGAGCATTAGAACTAACTCCTCTAAATGCAATAATCTAGAATAACCAGAGTAGAGACCCACATTAAACCCACTAGTACAATATTTGAACAAATCTCCATTGATGAATAAGCAACAAAGCCACCGATTAATTACCTCCCCCCCCCCCCAAAAAAAAAAAACAAAGCCACCGATTCTCAATTGTAAGATTTCGATGCTTACAATAACTTGAAACCATTGAAGAACATGAGCCAGCGAAGCTTAAACCAATAGTTCGCAATGCTAGAGAACATGGCGAATCACTTGTTAAAAGCCATAGCAATTCAAGCAATACAAAGTTTGTCAACCAAAGCGTGATCCGAACTTGAGGGGGATTAAGTTTCGACCAGAGCCATGTGGAGCACACGTGGAAGACCATATAGTACAACAATCCTTTCGACCACGACACACACCTCGGCGTGCACATTCTAGCTCGAGCGTGTGAGCCGAGCTATACAGACAATTTTTTTGAGGTCTGTAGACCTTGGGACATGGTGAATTCAAGCCCGGCTTCAAATTGCTCGACATCATGAAAGGGAATGCTCGGCATCTAAGTCCGAGAAGGATGAGATGTGCAACTCCTAGCGCCGAGCTTGAGGGTTGATACTTAAGTTGATACACATATCAAAAAAGTGATCTGATGGTAAGAGATCAGTAGTAGTTGAACCAACTCTAGGACTAAGGTGCCAGAGAGGGTTGACTTGGCCTAGACTAGGTCTTGAGTATTGATGGACAACTCAACATGACAAAAGGCATTTGCAGAAAGATCTTGCAGAGAGATCTAATGATGGCACTGATAAGTCACCATCAAGCTATTAATTGCTATGTATTGATCATAGAGAGGGAGTACAACCCGACCTGCTCGGGTCGGGTCGGGCCCCAAAAGCGGGTTAAGTATATTTCTTCCTATAGATAGCCAGTCAACTTGAAGACAAAGGTATGTTCTCTTTTTACTAGCCAAAACTCTGTCAAAATACTCTCTCAAGTTCTTCACTCTCTTTGTAACCCTTGCCTGACTTGATCGTCAGAGGGTTCACCGGTATAAAGCCACCGGTGGGCATCTCACCCCTTTCTTGTGCAGGCGTACACATGGCATTCATCCCTAACATCTCAAACAGCTTGGACGGGACCAGTATATCCCAATCTGTATCCTCTATAATTTGGCGCTGTCTATGGAAATCACTAGAACGTCTCCATGGCTAGTCGAGAAAACCATAATCGTGAAGAGCTGAGAGAACCACGCATAGAAGCATCACACGCAACACATCGTAGAAGAGGACACCCTATACCTTATGAGGTTCATGTTGGTGGAGCCAGAGTCAACCAAAGGAGAGAACGGACCCATGTTGGGAGTTCTCATGAAACAACACCTTTTGAGGGGGGACTATCCCACACGTTATACCATGTAGCAAGTACTCGAGGGGTACCAAGATGAGCTAAACAGAAAGACCAACAACTGGTCAGCCTCTAGCAAGAGCTCCACGAAAAGAGGGCTTAAGTGAACCGGCGTTTGCCAGGAGTCCAGTCCGAACATGAGCAGTCCGACAAGGATCAAAGGAGAGGCATTGCTCGGCCTCAGGCAAGTTATAACTCGAGGAGGGATCCTCGACTCAATCAACAAGAAGAGGACCCTGAGAGGAGTCGCGTCTCGGGCTCTAAAAGGAGGAGACAGAGGCAGACACAGACCTCCAACAACACCCATGCACCAGCTGTGCGCCATCATGAACAGCAACAGCAGGTTGGCCAAGAGATCGGGCGTGCGAAGGAGAAGGAAGGGCTCTAGCAGTGGCTGAACCTCCATCTCGAGGGAAGATTACATCCGGGCACAAGGAGGTCAGCTCAGGACTTGGCTCGGAGGGCACTGGAGCAGATATTTGCCTCCCCTTTTACAAGGGAGGTAGATGGAGCAGATCCGCCAAGGAAATTTCAAACCCCTAAGTTCAACCTCTATGATGGGAAAACTGACCCTATGGGTCATATTCGGCATTTTAGACAAATGATGGCGCTCTGGAGCAGAAATAATGCCCTAATGTGTAGGATCTTTTCGTCCAACTTAGGCGAGGTAACTCTGCGTTGGTTCGATAAACTCCCAGCTAGTTTAGTTGGAAGTTGGAGGCAGCTCGTCGAGCTGTTCGCAGCAAGGTTCATTACGAACAGTCGTTAGCCCAGGGAGATTGACTCTCTGCTCGGCTTGAGGAAAGCTGAGAATGAAAACTTGAGGTCCTATGCTCAGTGTTGCTGGGAGACCTTTAATGACATTGATGATTGTAATGCGCAGCTTTCTGTTGCCTCTTTCAAGTTGGGGTTGGATAAAACCCACAAATTGAGGCATTCATTAACCAAGAGGCCTGCTCAGGGCATGGTCGAGCTGATGTTGAGAATTGAGCAATACTCCAAAGTTGAGGAGGATATGGGAGGCGTGACTAATGAAATACCTACCCAGGAAGTGTAGAAAGGAGCCCGAACAGAAAAGATGGAGAACAAGAAGGCCAAGAAGAAGCCTGATCTGGAAAAGGAGCTCGAGAGGCCAAACGGGGTATATGAAGTGGCAAATACCGTGTTCAAATAGCCCATTAACAAGCTCCTCAACCAGATTAAAGATAAATCGTGGTTTGTCTGACCACCAAAGATGGTCACTGATCCCAGCAAACGGGATGAGAAGAAACACTGTGCTTACCATAGAGAGCACGGGCACTTCACAGACCGTTGTCGGACCTTCAAGCGATTCCTGGAGGAGCAGGTGAAGGCAGGGAACCTCGGACAGTACATTGACAAAGAGAAGACCCAGGCTGAGCAGCATGCTAAAGCCAAGCAAGATGGAGGAGTAGATGAACCAGTGGGAGTTATTAATGTCATACACGTGGCCCCCAGGACAGAGACATCAAATGAGATGAGAAGTGGAAGTTAGGAGCTAGCACATCGTCGAGAAGTCATGCAAGCCTAGCTTGGTCAAAGTGACTCGGGAAAGAGAAAGTTCCTGAACAACAAGTTTTTGGTGGGTGACTTGACTTTCACTGATGCCGACCTAGAAGGGGTTGAACACCCGCACAACGACGCACTCGTTATAACCCTCCGAATTGAGAGGTATGACGTGAAGCGTATCTCGGTCGACCAAGGAAGCTCGACAGAGGTGATGTATGTCGACCTTTTCCACAAGTTGGGACTCAAGAAAGAGGATTTGTTGAAATGTCACACCTCGTTGGTCGTGTTCAACGGTCAGCCCATCCTGCCAATGGGGAGAATCACACTACCAGTCAGGGCAGGCTCCGAGCTCAAGAATATCAAATTTTTGGTGGTAGATGTGACATCCCCCTACAATCCGATAATGGGAAGGACATGGCTTCATCAGCTTAAGGTCATCCCCTCGGCATACCATCAGGTTCTGAAGTTCCCAACTACTAGGGGTGTGAAAACAATCTGGGGAGATCAAATGGTGTCCTGGCAATGTTTTATGGTTGCTATCCTAGGAAAAGCAGGCATGTCCAACGATGAGCAGATGTGTGTTGTTGAATTTCAAGACAGGCCACTCCTTGATGATATTGGGAGAGCACCAACAGAAAAGGTTGTAGAGCCACTGAAGAAAGTTATGCTGAATGAAGACGACCCTGATCGTTTCTTTCTGCTCGGGTCCCAAATGGCCGAGCAAGAAGAAACTAGCCTGGTGAGCTTCCTCAGATCAAATGTGGAGGTATTCGCTTGGACTCCGTATGAAATGCCAGGTATCAACCCAAAAGTAATGCAGCATAAATTGAATGTGGATCTCACACATAAGCCGATAGTCCAACGCGGGAGGAGGTCTTTGGCTCAACACTCGGAGGCCGTAGTAGAGGAGGTTGAAAAATTGCTCGAGGCAGGGGCAATAAGGGAGGTACAGTACCCCCAATAGCTGTCCAACACAATGGTTGTTAAGAAGAAAAATGGGAAGTGGAGGGTTTATGTGGATTTCACCGATATGAACAAAGCCTGTCCTAAAGACTCTTTCCCACTTCCCAAGATTGATCAGTTGGTGGATTCAGCAGCAGGGCATGGAATGATGAGTTTTTTAGATGCTTATAAAGGCTACAATCAGATAGCTTTGAGCCTGGACGATCAAGAAAAGACCAATTTCATCACTCCCAGAGGATTATACTGCTACAAGGTCATGCCCTTTGGCTTGAAGAATGCTAGGGCAACCTACCAAAGGTTCGTAACTAAGATATTCAAACCTATGCTAGGTCAGAGTATTAAAGTTTACATAGACGATATGGTAGTGAAGACCGAGCAAGAGTACGATCATTTGGCTGACCTGAGCAGCGTCTTCGAGGTGCTGTAAACCTACAAACTGAGGCTCAATGCCTCGAAATGTGCATTTGGTATACAGTCGGGCAAGTTTTTGGGGCACTTGATCAGCAAGAGAAGGATCGAAGGAAATCCCGACCAGATCATGGCAATTCAGGACACACAACCCCCGAAGACAGTAAGAGAGATACAGCGACTGACAAGGATGGCAGTAACTCTGAACAGGTTCATCAGTAGATCATCAGATAAGTGCCATCTTTTCTTTCAGTTGTTAAAGAAGGGTAAACATTTTGTCTGGGGGCATGAGTGTGCTCAGGCGCTCAAAAAATTGAAGGAGTACCTGAGCTCGGCTCCTCTTCTATCTAAGCCCTTGTTCGGAGAGGAGTTATATATGTATCTTGTAGTGTCCGAACATTCTTTTAGCGACGTCCTAGTTACGCTATACATTGCCGAGCAACTCCCAATCTACTATGTCAACCATACCTTCCTCGACGCTGAGACCAGATATTTTCCCCTAGAAAAGTTAGCTCTGGCTCTGGTTATGTCATCTCAAAAGATGGCCCAGTACTTCTAAGCGCACAAAATCATTATTTTGACTGCACACCCGCTTAAAGCTATGCTACGTAGTTGACTTCTCCGGAAGAATTGCCAAGTAGAGAGTGGAGCTCGGGGAATATGACATCGAGTTTCGACCAAGAACAGCGATTAAGGGGCAGGTCTTAGCAGACTTTATAGCGAAATTCTCCAGACCAAGCTCGCTAGTCAGTTGGGCCTCAACCATGCTCGATCCCGAACTGGGGGGAAGGAGGATGACCATGTAGGAACAAGTGGGGAATCCAATGCCACAGAAACAATGCAAAAATGGAGGTTATTCACTAATGGTGCTTCAAATCAGAAGGGCTCTGAGGCAAGGGTGGTCCACATCTCTCCAAAAGGATTAGTGATAGAACACTCTATTAGATTGGGATTCCCAGTCTCCAATAACGAAGCCGAATACGAAGTGCTGCTCGCAGGGCTTAGGAGTGCCGAGCTCCATGGAATCAAAAAGTTGGAAGTATTTTGTGATTCCCTACTAGTGGTAAACCAAATGACCGAACAATACAATGCTAGAGATGATACGATGGCTGCCTATCTTTCCATAGCACTTGAGCTGGTTAGGGGATTCGAAGAAGTGCAGATTGAGCAGGCCAACAGGGAAAGGAATTCTCACGGTGATGTCCTAGCAGCCCCAGCCTCAGCAATCGAGCTCGGGCTTAAGAGGACAGTAGAAGTATAGAAGCATAAGAGCTCGAGCATTGAGACGACTGCTCGGCAGGTGTGTGCCATTAAAGACAACCAGGAGCCGAGCTGGATGGATCCCATCATCAAATTCCTTGAAGACGGTCAACTTCTAGAGGACAAGAAACTGGCACACAAAGTCAGACATAAAGCTGCACGATTTTGGCTATCTCCTAAAGATCAACTATACAGAAGATCTTTCTCAGGACCCTACCTATCACGTGTGCGCCCGAACAAAGTCCAGGACTTCCTGTTCGAGCTTCATGAAGGGATATGTGGGGGTCACACCGGGGGAAGGTCTATCGCACATCGAGGAATAAGCCAGGGTTATTGGTGGCCCTATATGTAGAAAGATGCCCAAGTATATTCAAAGAAGTGTGAGAAGAGTCAGAGGTTTGCACCCTTGCACAGGCAACCAGCCGAGGAGCTTAACCCGATCACTAGCCCATGGCCCTTTGCTCAATGGGGGCTAGATATTGTTGGGCCATTGCCTAAGGTACCTGGTAATAAAAAGTTCCTAATAGTAGCAACATATTATTTTTCCAAATATGTGGAGGCTGAGCCCTTAGTTAACATCAGAGATGTGGACGCGAAGAAGTTTTTATGGAAGAGCATCATTACCAGGTTTGGTATTCTGCGCGCTATAGTTGTAGACAATGGGAAGCAGTTCGACAGTAATTTGTTCGAGACATTCTATTCGGGCCTGGGGATAAAGAATTATTTCTCAACACCCTCGTTCCCTCAGAGCAATGGCCAAGCAGAAATCTCGAACAGGACACTTCTATCTGCGATGAAGAGAAGCTT
>JAULJZ010194105.1:0-20551 GCA_032270985.1 Heliamphora pulchella | reverse complement strand
TTCAATGTCTTTATTTTTGAATTCTCCTCCTCTATCACTACGAATGTGTAGAATAGTATAGCTCTTTTCATTTTGAATTTTCTTACAAAGTTTGACCAACACATGACATACTTCATCTTTTGTTGCAAGAAATAAAATCCATGTATATCGTGAAAAATCGTCGACAATAATAGAACAATATGCTTTTCCTCCAAGGCTTTGGGGTTTCATAGGGCCAAATAAATCAAGATGAAGTAATTGTAAAGACCTACTTGTAGAAATTTATTGTTTCTTTTTTAAACTAGTTTTTGCTTGCTTACCAAATTGGCAAGCATTACAAACTTTGTCTTTAATAAATTTAGTCTTAAGCAAGCCTTTGACAAAATCTTTCTTGACAAGTTTGGTTAAGAGATCCATGCTAGCATGACCTAGCCTCTTATGCCATAACCAACTAATTTCATTTACAACAGAAAAACATGTAACATTTTGAGAATGTAGATTTTCCAAATCAATGGTGTACACATTTTCAAATCTCTTTGCAATAAATAAAACTTTATCATTTTCTAAATTTTCAACGACACATGTATCATGCAAGAATTTTAAACTATAGCCTTTATCACATAATTGAATAATTCTAAAGAGATTATATTTGAGACCATCGACAAGTAATACGTTATCAATAGATAGGGAAGAGTCTTTACCGACCTTATCTATACTAATAATTTTACCTCTTGCGTTGTCTCCAAATGTTACATGACCTCCATCCTTAGGTGTTAAGCTTAGAAATTTAGACTTGTCGCCAGTCATATGCCTTGAGTATCCACTATCCAAGTACCATCTTTCTTTTGAGGATAATGAGGATCTCAAGCATACCTACAAAACAATTCAAGTAATTTTTTTTGGTACCCAAATCCTTTGGGGTCCAATAGGATTAGTCTCTTTTATTCGCCCAACCATTTTTGTAACCTTATTAGTTCTTTTTAGTGGGCAATCAAATTTAATATGTCATTTTCTTTTGCATTGAAAACAAGTGACATTCTCATAAATATTTTTGAAAAATGTGTTTGAAATTTTTTTTGATTCTTTTACAAAATAATGTTTAGATTTGAGTTTTACTTCCCAATTATAACATATCCCTTCTTTATTTAAATGACCTTCTTTGTGCTCCCAAAAGTTTTTCAAATTTTTTTTTTCTATTTGTAAATTTATAAATGATTTTTGAGTAATCTTGAACTTTTCTTTTTAGTTCATAGGAAACATCATTTTTAATATTTTTACCTTCCAAGTTTATGAGATCTTTTCTTAACCTATCATTTTCTTTTGTTAAATTTGAAATCTTATTTTTAGAAATTTTTGTTAATCTATCAAATTTGACTCTTAAAATGAGATTTTCTTTTTCCAATGTTTCAATTTTGAATCATGATCCTTAGAAATATTTTCTTTTTCAATTTTGCATTTTTATTTGAGAGTTTTAAGTACTCAATTTCTTTAGAAAAGCTTTTATTTTCATTTTTCAATTTTAAACTTTTCTTTTCCAATTTCAAAAGACTTTTATGTAAATTAAATATTTCATTTTTCAGATCATCATAAGATGGCATAGAATAAGAAGAGCAAGAAGAATTGCAAGAGTTGGAGTGAGAGTTTACCTCTTCGTTTATGCTTGCCATCGAGCAAAAGTTTGCCATTTCTTCGTCGCTTGAGCTAGAGCTTGATTCGTTAGAATCACAGTCGTCCCACGTTGTTGCTTTCATGGCCTTTTTCTTCTTCTTTGACTCCTTGAGTAGGGGACATTCGGGCCTGATGTGGCCAGTTTTGTTGCAGTTGTAGCAAGTGGGTGGTTCTTTCTTGAGGCCTCATTTGCTTGAGTCTCTTTTGTCAAATTTTGTACCTCGGAATCTCCTTGAGAAATTTTTGTCTCTTTTGAGGAACTTCCCAAATCTTTTTGTGATGAGGGCCATGTCATCGTCATTGATATCCTCATCTTCATCACTGGAGCTTTCTTTTGAGGCTTTGAGGGCGATGAATTTCTTGACCTTGTTTTGTTCGTTGACTCTTTCATTTATTTTGAGTTCGTATGTCAACAGTGAGCCAATTAGTTCATCGAAGGTCATGACTCTTAGATTTCTTGCCGAGGAGATGGCTGTAGCCTTAGCTTCCCAAATGGATTGCAAGACTTTGAGTATTTTCCTTAACAACACATAAGACAGGTAAGTTTTTCCAAGTGCATTAAGTGAATTAATAATGTGAGTAAAGCGAGTGTACATGCTAGATATAGTTCCATCTTCATGCATCTTAAAACTTTCATATTCACTAATTAATCTATATATTTTAGAATCTTTAACATCTTGTGTGCCTTCATAAGTGACTTCTAATTTTTCTCATATTTCTTTAGTACTTTTACATGTCATTATTCTATTATATTCATTTGCATCTAAGGCACAATATAATGCATTCATAGTACTAGAGTTTATTTGTAGTTGTTTCATATCATTTTCATTCATTTCTTCTTCAAACTTAGGAACGTCTTTACCTTCTACAGTCTTAGTTGGAGTAAAGTTACCTTGCACGATTACTCTCCATGCTCTCTAATCCATAGTTTGAATGAATATTCTCATTCTTTGCTTCCAAAAGGTGTAGTTGACACCACTAAAGATTGGAGGTCATGTGGAAGACTGACCTTTTCCAAAAGGGGATACACCAATACTTGTCATTTGATCTTTTACACAAAAACTTGTTAAGAATAATGTGTTAGGCTCTGTTACCAATTGATATTACGTGTGTAATCCCAAGAGAGGGGAGGTGAATTGGGTATTTAAAATTTTGGATTAAATAACCAAATACAAGTGTATAGTCTTTAGTTCACAAAAGTATTACTTATTTTAAATCACAAATAAATTTGTTTTATAAGCAAAACCTTGTGTTGAAATATTCAAGAACAAGTGTAGACAAAGATTAAACTTTTTAAACAAATACAACACTTAATTGGTTTCAATATTTTTCAACTACGACTTCTAGATTAAGATACAAGAATATAACAATATTTCTTCCAAAGTGACAAGAAAGAATTTAAAAACTTTTTAGCTTTAAAATTTGAAAGATGTGAGAAATGAAAGATTTAAATACAAGTGTATAATAAGAACACTTCTTTTTGTTTTAACAATGTAAGATAAAATGTAGCTTTTAACTCTAACTTGCAAGTATGTTTTAATTGATCCAAAACCCTTCTTGTAAACTAGATTCAATTCCTTTTTGTATTAACAATACAAACCTTTATAAGTCAAATATTTAAATACAAAAATCTTTTGTTATAAGATATGAGTGTAAAAATTATTTTTACAACTTCTAATTTTAAAACTTTTTCTTAGTTTAAGCAAATACAAGAACAAATAATGAATAAGAAATCAAATACAAGAGTGTGTGTGGGTGGTATAATAAACAACAAGATAATAAAGAAAGTAAAGCAAGAGAAAAATAACACCACGATTTTTACAAGGTTCGGCGCAACGGCCTACGTCCTTGCCTCTAGCCAACCGCTATGAGGATTTCACTCTCTCTCTCCTTCAATAGGTGGAGGAGCCTCTCTCCGTAGTCTAGGCGGAGTAGCCTCTACTTGGGAATGTACCCTTCTCAAGTTATCCCAATCCTTGTAGGCGGATTAGCTTTGTCACGCCCTGAACATTCGGGTCAAGCAAAAGCCCACCAAAACACCCATTTAAGGAAAAATAGGTTTCATAGTTGATAATCAAAATACGACATTTGGATAAAAGATCCCCACAGTTTAACTCTCATAAACTTAAAACATGCATCTCATACATGAATAAACATATCGGCAAAAGGCGTACAGAACCAGTTATCACAGGCATTACATGTAAAAGTATATGTACAAAAATAGGAAAAACTACAGCAAGTTTTCTATCACCTCTGCAACTAGGTCAACTCCCGTGCTCACCTGAAAAGGTTTTACAGCAAAATCCCACACCGTGAGCCGAAGCTCAATAGAACATAGACAATAAAACTGTAAAGCAGGCTATGCAATTACACACACACGGACTCAACCACAGGAGCCAAAAAGGTTTTCCTTTCAAAATCACAAGTTTTTCGTCAAACTATCACAACTCTCAAAAGGTTTTATCTCATAAAAATCCACGTTTTCTATCCTTCAAACTATGCATATCATCCTAACAGATATCATGTCACAGTTAAGAGAAAGCAGTAATGAAAAACTTGATTTTGTTCACCCAGAACACACAACCGGGATCAAATGTTATTTTTCCACTCGGAACACACAACCGAGGAAAATAAAACGATAAACTGTAATAAAACAGTAAGCTCCACTCAGGCCACACAGCCGAGGAGAAAAGATGTAAATGAAATCCTATGTACTGACTCTGTCGTACAGACAAAGGTAATACCTATAGACTCCTGCCCATTACTCTAGCCCTGAACCACTTAAGGTTTGCTAGGTAATGACAAGTTCTATACTGAGTTATAACAACAACGCCATTCACGGAGGCAACTAACTTCTTTACGGATTTCCCTGACCGATGGGAAAGCACCCAAATCACACACTTGTTTCTTTACGGTTTGCCACGACCGATGGACAAAACATAACCAAATCACACACCTGCTTCTTTACGGATTGCCACGACCGATGGACGAAGCAAAACCAAACCACGTTTATGGAGATTAACCCAAGGGACCGTAGCGAACCCACTCTGCGGACGTTTCTGGACTTACACCGATGAGCAATGAAAGCCCAACTCAACACACGCACTATCATGGTACATCTATAGAGAACATTTTAAAACCCCCGTAGCTCAACTACGAAAAATCGTAAAATGATTTCTACAACACATGTAAAAAAGAAGATCCAATTCATCAAAATGGAGATCTAAAACCATTTCCAACAAAACGTTTAAAAGGTGAGACTCAACCCTGCGGGTTAGCTCCAAACCTCTAAAAAGACGTTTTTCACCCAATTTCACAAATCACCATTTTCAATCCTCATTTTGAAAACTACGGATACCACGTATCCGAAACATGTATACAATCGAGAAAAAGGCGTAAAAACAAACTTTTACCCAAAAACCATGGTTTAAAACATGTAAACAACATTTCATGCATTTTTACCTGGTGAAAGCAAGTATAACTGCATATAACACCCTCATAACAGTAGTAGGTCTAGAATCCTACCTCGGCGAGTCAAAACTCGAAGCCTCAAAAACCAAACCTTGATGAAACTAAATTTTGGATGGATATATACGAAGCCCTCGGCACCAACATCAAGGATCCATAGTTAGATTGCTGAAAACCGAGCCCCGGGCTCTCAAAAATCTAGAGAGAAGGCAGAGAAAACCAAAACTTACCTTAGAAGAAAGCTCCTTCAAAATATCTCAACCCTTGATATTTATAGAAAAACAACAAAATTCTCAGTTCAGTCGACTAGATCCCTAATTCAGTCGACTGAACAGCCTACTAGAAACCTAAAAAAAGCCCACCGCCACGGTCCAGTCGACCGAACACCCTAGTTCAGTCAACCGAACTAGAAAATCTCGCTCCAGTCGACTGGGCCAACCTCTTCAGTCGACCGAACTTCAAGGCAGTGTGTTTTTCTGCCTAAAACTTGTTTTTTTAGCTTTAACCAACCCAAACATGCCTCAACAGAACCCGAACACACACCAAAGATGTACCTAACACCTTCCCAAGGTTACGAGATAACTCAAACACTTAATCATTCCAAAATGAATCGGGTCGGGGTCTCACAACTCTCCCCCTCTTAAAGGAATTTCGTCCCCGAAATTCAACATCGAAACTCAAGCCAAACACCAGCCCGTAACCATCAACAATCTCAGATGCAATCCCAGCAACACTGCACAATAGCAAAAATGCCCAGGCAACGCTGTACAACAGCAGACATGCCTCAGCAACTGAAACTCCAATACTGAGTTGTTGTCTGTCACATAACTTCACATAACTGATACCAAGAATACACATCCTTAAGGAATCAACCTCCGTACAGGTTGTTCACACGTACAAGTTCCACTGACATCACTGTCATTCAGGAAACATATAGAAAATATCGAATCAGGATCCAACTCACACTACCAAACCCCAACACAGAACTCTCGCCAACACAACTACTCCAGATATAAATGCAAAGCAAGAGACCAATTCACCACGGTACCTGATCTCAAACATGCTCTATGCTCGAACATGGAGACTATCACTATCGTCTTCATTGCCACACACTGGCTCAATCACATCTCACTATGCTCCCAAAGGACCATCTCCACAAGTCCAAACACACGACGTCGATCTTTAACATCGGTCACACGGAGTCACACACACTGCACACAAACTTTACTCAAGTCTTGACTATAACTAGAAGACCACCGACTTTGATATCACCTAATCACCCTACCGATGCTAATATCTCCATTACTGAAGCTGTCATGACACCGATCCACAAGCAACAACACAACACCCAATTCCAGAGAGAAGCTCACAAGAGAGAAGTTCACTTAACTCACCTAGAACACCGAAGAACAGATCTCAGCAAACCCTCAAATCTTCATCCTCTACTCAAACTTCCATCACAAACCACAATTCTCACCCAGGAGAAACATCAGGTGGCACACTAATGTCCCAGACAAGGTTCTACACAACCAAAAATTGATCTGGTATCACAGCCATAAAGTCACCTGACTCCAGCGAGTCACTCAACCAAACACGTCACGTAGACAGAACTTCTCATAGGTATCAAACAACCTATATCAACCAAATCATAACTTTCATGCAACAGCACGTCATTGCACATTACTGTACAACTCAATGTCTCGCCATCAGATCACTAATACCAAGGCTACCGATCAACCTCAATCAAACACGGTCTCCATCATCTGACAAATCAACCATGATCCTCGTGATCCGACAAAGCGAACAGGTTGACTGACATATAGCATCAACTCCAATGCAGAACACATACATCAATTCCTTCCTGATTCATACTTTATCATTCTCTTAGGACTATCATCTACACAAACAACAGTTATACCCAAGCACAACACTTACCACAGTCGACAACCACTCCTCGACTCCAAGAACTCTAAGAATTCTGAGCAGCTCAAAGCTCCAAACAGGACCCAAGCGAGGCTCACAAAAGTCTACTAGAAACCCACCATACACATATCCCAACCGCACTATTCTGACAAAATCCCCACTCTGCCAAGAGATAGAGACACAACCACACGCACACAACGGTCAATGATCCTCAACTGATCATTGCAAAGAGCGCTACGTCTCAACACCAACTCTCTTATCTATCGAAAATAAACAGCATAGGGGATGCAACCCATATGGTTCAACTATCATACAAACAAGCCACACTGACTAGGTTACCATTACCTATCATGTTTACCACACTCATATGTACTCTTTTACGGTCTTTCACCGCGGGAGAATACCAGCCCCATTACATAATTCTTTATGGTTCCCAACCGCAGGTGCAATCGGATCCCAGGTCACTCACACAGACATTCAGATGTAGAGCATTTCGCACCACGCGTCGAAGCCACGAAGAAACCATCTTATAATCACCTAATCACGGCGACATAAGTCCTTGAGTCACTACTCCAAGGGTCACGCACGGGTTTAGATCCACTGAGATTTCACAGTCTTAGAACACAACTAAAACTTGAACCAATCAAGAACCTGGCATCTCTATCCAACCGAGATGAAACAACTCACACTATACAATCGTCTACAAGAAAACTCTCTCTCTCCTTCTATCTAAAGGAAAGACATAGGCTTAACAAAAAACCATGACTCAACCTCAGCGTGCTGGGAGTACTCCTCAACACTTAGCCTCTGAGAACTCTGTAAGTCCTACCTCGAGGCCACACTGACTACAGTTACACAACTGCTGTCAACTTCAATCACGATACTCAGATCGTTCGCTACACCAAGATCATCCGGTACAACACAACCTATTGCGCCCTAAACCTCACCTCATGAGGTTGCGCTACACAACCTAACTCTTGCTAGGCAAACCATAATCATGTCACCGCCGCGAGCTCACTGTCCAAGGCATAACATCAAACAAAGGGAACCCAATTCTGAGACCTTTCATCCAGAGTTACTAATAACTCCCACAACCATGCAGACACCTTCCGCACTTCTGCTTTCAAAGCACACATCGATTACGGACATCGTACTCTACGATTTCTCACCTATCACGCCAGGCCAACCAAATCACATAGTACACTGCTGAACCTTATCACTCTAGACGTATCATACCCAGGGTACGTCATCACAGCACCAAGCTAACCACACGAACCTTGCACGGTTCCCAAATGTTATCTCCTAATCGCTAGGATATCGACTAAACCACTTACCTGCATTCCCGTAGGAATCTCACAGAACTGATACTCATCGCAGGAGCCCTTATACATTTCCATACAGTCATAACCCGTGCTCTTCCCAGCATAACTATAAGTCATACTCATTGCCATAACCTTGAGCTCACTCACTCGGAACTCAATTTTCAAACCTTAAAAGGTACACAACGTCTAAGGTCATCAGACTACTCAGACTACTAACAACATCCTGTTAACCACCATCGACATCCTGACTACCAGGAAATATCTCCAGAACCACACGTTCTGCTACGTCAACATATGCTCCGCTAACGATCTC
Organism: Heliamphora pulchella; assembly: GCA_032270985.1. Lineage (NCBI taxonomy): Eukaryota > Viridiplantae > Streptophyta > Magnoliopsida > Ericales > Sarraceniaceae > Heliamphora > Heliamphora pulchella. The sequence continues at coordinate 11,878 of JAULJZ010194105.1, read as the reverse complement.
TACACTCCCATCCACTATGTCACCGTCTATACCTCATCCCGAGTACACGGCTCAAAAAATAGCATGGCTCACGACGTATCTAATCCTTCACATGGCCAGAACCACGTATACCAAGACTCCAAAGGGTTGTCACTATTCCTAATCCAATCACATCGATTGATTTCCCAGGGTCTCCAATACCCCATCACCTCGACTCACAAGGTCAACCATAACACAACTCCGACATCTACTAGCCTACTCTCAAGGGGAGCCAGCTACTATAACCAAGCCACTTACTAGGTTTCATCTGCACCCGAACCAATGATGCTCGTACTAACACCTAACAAATACCAACCGAGGCTAACCTCACACAGGACCCAACTCACTGATGAGTTCCACAACATACCAAGCGATCGACGCTCAACCCATAACCCTGCTTCTGTAACTGATAGCAACCGAGTTGCATAACCAAGACTCAAACCACAGTCTCGTCGCCTCTAAGGGTGTACAAGTCGTATATGAATAAAGCATGAAACACGACAACCTAAGGTCGATCTATCATGCTACTTCTACCACATACCACATAGTCATGTTAGCACATAGCCACGACGATCATGCAGACACGACACCGATATCGAGGAGAATCGATAAGAATAACGCGTCACTTCGGATAACTTACTTAGATTCCTTGCTAGAAATCACGTCCATGAAATGCGGTTCTAACTTGGCTCCCAAGTTTGTTAGTCCAAACGCCCGAAGGTAAGACTAATTAATGCTAAGGTCCAACCTCCATGCTCACATATACACGACATCAACATACTCATATTCCATACACAGGCAACCAAGAACACACATATCCTCACAGGTAACACACCCTCTTCCCACAGCTCATAGGCATTCGAACCCAGAGCTCTGATACCAAGTTATCACGCCCTAAACATCCGGGTCACGCGAAAGCCCACCAAAACACCCATTTAAGGAAAAATAGGTTTCATAGTTGATAATCAAAATACAATATTTGGATAAAAGATCCCCACAGTTCAACTCTCACAAATTGAAAACATGCATCTCATACATGAATAAGCATATCGCCAAAAGGCGTACAGAACCAGCCATCACAGGCGTTACATGTAAAAGTACATGTACAAAAATAGAGAAAACTACAGCAAGTCTTCCATCACCTCTGCAACTAGGTCAACTCTTCATGCTCACCTGAAAAGGTTTTACAGTAAAATTCCACACCGTGACCCGAAACCCAATAGAACATAGATAATAAAACTGTAAAGCAGCCTATGCAACTACACACACACGGGCTCAACCACCGGAGCCAAAAAGGTTTTCCTTCCAAAATCACAAGTTTTTCATCAGACTATCACAAGTCTCAAAAGGTTTTATCTCATAAAAACCCATGTTTTCCATCCTTCAAATTATGCATATCATTTTAATAGATATCACGCCACAGTTAAGGGAAAACAGTAATCAAAAACTTGATTTTGTTCACCCAGATCACACAACCGGGATCAAACATTATTTTCCCACTCGGAACACACAACCGAGGAAAAGAAAATGATAAATTGTAATAAAACAGTAAGCTCCACTCAGGCCACACAGCCGAGGAGAAAAGATGTAAATGAAATCCTATGTACCGATTCTGTCGTACAGACAAAGGTAACAACTATAGACTCCTGCCCATTACCCTAGTCCTGAACCACTGAAGGTTTGCTAGGTAATGACAAGTTCTAGACGGAGTTACAACAACAATACCATTCATGGAGGCAACCGACTTCTTTACAAATTTCCCTGACCGATGGGAAAGCACCCAAATCACACACTTGTTTCTTTACGGTTTGCCACGACCGGTGGACGAAACATAAACAAATCACACACCTGCTTCTTTACGAATTCCCACGACCGATGGATGAAGCAAAACCAACTCACATTTATGGGGATTAACCCGAGGGACCATAGCGAATCCACTCTGCGGATGTTTCTGGACTTACACCGAGGAGCAATGGAAGCCCAACTCAACACACACACTGTCACGGAACATTTATGGAGAACATTTTAAAACACCCATAGCTCAACTACAAAAACCCGTAAAATGATTTCTACAACACATGTATAAAAGGAGATCCAATCCATCAAAATGGAGATCTAAAACCATTTCCAACAAAACATTTAAAAGGTGAGACTCAACCCCGCGGGTTAGCTCCAAACCTCTAAAAAGACCTTTTTTACCCAATTTCACAAATCACCGTTTTCAAACCTCCTTTTAAAAACTACGGATACACGTACCCAAAACATGTATACAATCGAGAAAAAGGCATAAAAACCCACTTTTAACCAAAAACCCCAGTTTAAAACATGTAAACAACATTTCATGCATTTTTACCGGGTGAAATCAAGTATAACTGCATATAACACTCTCATAACAGTAGTAGGTCTAGAATCATACCTCGGTGAGTCAAAACTCGAAGCATAAAACACCGAACCTCAACGAAATTGAATTTTGTCTAGATATATACGAAGTCCCCGGCACCAACATCAAGGATCCATAGTCAGATTGCTAAAAATCGAGCCCCGGACCCTCGAAAATCTAGAGAGAAGGCAGAAAAAACCAAAACTTAGCTTAGAAGAAAGCTCCATCAAAATATCTCAGCCCCTGATATTTATAGAAAAACACCAAAATTTCCAGTTCAGTTGACTGGACCCCCAGTTCAGTGGACTAAACAGCCTACTAAAAACCTAAAAAAATCCCAACGCCACGGTCTAGTCGACTGAACACCCTTGTTCAGTCGACCGAACTAGAAAATCTCGTTCCAGTCGACTGGGCTAACCCCTCCAGTCGACCGAACCTCAAAGCAGTATGTTTTTTTGCGTAAAACTGGTTTTCTAGCCTTAAAACAACCTAAACAAGCCTTAACGGAACCCGAACACACGCAAAAGATGTACCTAACATCTTTCGAAGGTTACGAGATAACTCGAACACTTAATCATTCCAAAATGAATAGAGTCGGGGTCTCACAAGCTTCTTTTGAGAATCACCTTTCTCAAATACAAATCAACAAGAAGAATGATACGAGGGTGTACAAAGAATGCTCCTTGAATGAGCAAATCAGTACAACAAATAAAGTTCTAAACTCACTTCTCGATAGAATATTGAAAATGAAGCTCAAAAAAAAACTAATGATCTTTTCTCTCAAAAGTGATTTGTAAAATCAAGATTTTGAAGCACAAAGAAGTAGTAAGCAAGAGAGAAAGTTGGAGAGGCCTTTGATCATGGAAACACTAGCACAAGGCCTCTATTTATAGGCTCCAAAATCGAACTCGCCGTTGGGCTAAGTATAGAAATGTCAAAATAGCTGTTTTCAAAAAAATTCAAAATTTAAGCTGTTCGGTCGACTGAAGAGACTCACTCGGTCGATTGAACTGTACTTCGGTCGACTGAAGCTAAAGGTTCGGTCGACTTAACTAACTTAGATCTGAAAACTTATTTTTGGTAGCCCATTCAGTCGACTAGATGGAATGCCTCAGTCGATTGGATCATTAAAAATCTAAATTTTTGGTTTTTCAAAAAGGTTTGATCTTTATATGTTTTGGAAAAACATTATTTCAGATATTTAGGATTTCTATGAGCTTCAGAAACATATATCCATGAGTCATATGAGCATACATAAATCCTACAAATGAAATTTACAATCTTGTTCTTCAAGTCTTCAATATCTCAATCCTTTTTGCATTTGTTCCACAAAAACTTGTCACCAAATAATCTTGATTTCGGAATTTTGCATCATGGCTTCAATTGTATATCTTGAATTGTGCTGAGTGTATATTTCCTGTATGCAAACTCAATTTGTACAATTAGATATATAAGTTTGTTATCATCAAAATTGGTTATTGAAAAAATTAATTTAGTGTCCTATTTAGATGACTAATATTTCATTAGATCCTAACTGTTGCGGCAAACTATCAAGATCCTAAAATTATGTCTATGATTTTGGTCAAAAAAATCTAGACGGATAAACGCTGAAACTAATTCTAGATTAAAACTTTTGATATCAAACAATCAAAATAAAACCCGGTAATACTCCCAAAATTAGATTTAGAATTATAACTTTCAAAATCAGATTGGATGATTTCAATTGCTTCAGCAATTCTTAGTCAACAATCCGTTGCAGTTTTTGATTTCTAATTAAATCTCTGACACAAATCTTATGCTGTATTCTCGAATGCTAGAACATGAATAAAGTATGAATTTTAATCTATCATGATCTTTAAAACCTGTCTAGTCATTCGTTCTTCGATTTCACAAGACGTGGAAACTCTAGAACTGATATTGATTAACTAGCGACTAGGTTTCGTACCCTCATAGAAATAGGCTATAGTATGGACTTGTAGAGTAAATAAGACATGGGCTTTTAATGTAATTATGAAATCTTACCTCAACTCAGAAGTAATTTCATGAAAACATAAATTATAATTCATTTCACTAAAAAATTATAATTGCACTTTCAGCCTTATTCTCAAAATTAAAGTATTCGAGTTCCTGTTATTAAATGCTTATTTATTCTCCCCACGTTAAGATTATAGATACCCGCTGATTAAATTAAATTATTGATAATTATATTTAATTGGCTTCTTCAAAAATTTCTTAAGATCTTTTGCTTATCTATTTGACTCTCGAATTAAAAAATTCACCTGCAAAGGTTTGGCTCGGTCAAAACTTATAAGTTTCTTTAAAGGTGTAATAACCCGCATTTTCAAAACTAATATAAATAAAAATGTGAATCGAAGTTTGTTAGTACGTTAACTATAGAAAGAAATTCTGAACTTGACTCCTTGGAGAAGAGCTAAACAAAACTTAAAGCCTTCTTGAACCTAAGTATTAGGATGGGTCAAATCTAGTGTTAGTTTAAAGTTACAAAGTTGGGAGCTCAAGCCCTTAAGCCCAATAAAGAAAGAAATAGAAAATTTGGCCCAAAGGTTAGCTAAGGCACATTTCTTCACTAAAGCTCAAACACACACAAGGCCCAAGACTAAAAATGAGGCCTAAATAGGAAGAATGACCCAACACAAGTAAAGCTCAAATTCTTCAATTGAGGTCCATAAAAATTAAAAAAAATCATGCATCTAGCCCAACCCAAAAATCCTAGAAAAGACCTAACTTTAATTCTTTGGCATAAAAGTTTTAATCCGTGAAATATTAAATACAAGTAATCAATAATTAAAAAATAGGAAAATTAAACCATTGGCCAGTCACCTTGAAAGGTGTGCCAAGAAAAGTACAGAAGTTGTACTTTGATAGATTTTGGAGATTTGTTTTGGAACCAAGCAATATTTGTACTATTTGAAGACTTTTCTGTATAAATTTAATAGTTTTATACAGATTTAATACTTTCAAATTCCATCTCTCATCTTTTAAGCCAAAATTCTGGTACTTGAAAATTAGGTAAATCCTATCCACTAATCATCTTTTGTGCCAAACTATCTTCGTAGATATTTTAAATATTTTTCTGCCTTTTTTTAGCTAAAAGAGTTTTATTCAGCTAAAATTTTCTACAACCTTTCTTCATTTTCCCCTTTGACAACACATAGGTCTTCCAAGCCTATATTGCAAAATAGGTGTAGTGACCCATCCCGTCTTTTTTTTTCAAAAAAAAAGAGGATTAATAGTTGATTTTGAGTAAGAATAAAATCTTGATTTCGGTAATCATTGGAGAGTATTTTGAGCTTGGATACGTATGTTAAGATATATTCAATGAATAAAATAAGGTTCCAAAAGATGTCATGAGAAAAATATGCAAAAAGTGTGTGAAGAAAAGTGACATAGTTTAGAACCATTGGAAAGTAGACTTTTAGGGTTTCAATTTGAGTACAAGAACAACCCTGTTTGGAGTTCGGATGAAGGAGATATACTTGTTCAAAGTCGGGCCAACAGTGTAGTCGCGAAGACCAATCGATCGGTATGTGTCGGACAGAAGCTATAAGTTACGGATTTTGGGTTGATTTTCTCATCCTTTCCTCTTCTCTCTCTCTCTAGAACTAGTATGAGAGTTAGGGTTTGGGCATTATTTAGAGCTTCTTGGCTTCTCTTGGGGAGATCTCTCGCGTCCACCTTGAATGTTTACTATTGGAGGCTTGAATTAGACGTTAGAGGCTCCCATCTCACCCTTTCGTTGGAGATTCTTACGGTTTGAGCATTTTTTTTGTGGATCTAGCATCCCAAAGGTAGGATCTATGATTATCCTTGAATATCTAGATGATATGTGTTGTATGATTGAATTTATGAACATAAGAGCATAAAAATACAGTTTTTGAAGCCCTAGGCTAGGGTATAATGTTAATGAAGGTTAAATCATAGATTTATATGTGATTTAATATGGTCCTATCTTCATATTGTTGTTGAATACGGTTGGATTTGAAAAACGATGGGTTAGGGTTTGAAATTGAGTTTAAACCATGAAAAATGGGGGTTTTGGGGTTAAAGGACCCATATATTGAAATTGAAATAATTATTGATTAAATTGAAGATTTTGATAACCTATTGTATCTATATCTCATGAGTTGTGTGGTACATGACGATGTCGGGTATGAAAATTTAGGATTTTTAATGGAAAACCAGAACATGCATGTAGTGTTATGTGTTGGACTCGCTTTTGTGGTTAATGAAATGGAAAAACTGAATAATTAAAGTACCGTGTGATGTAATTGAATGATTAAGTTTGGTAACGAGTTGCTCCTCGATGAAAGACCGAAAACTTGTGCAATGTAAGGTAGGCCCTTCCTTTGGGTTAATCCCCCGTAAAAGCGTGCTCTTGGGCAGCCCACCCATTGATGTTTTTGAGAAAAATAAAAAATGTGTGCTCTCCGTATCGGGCTATAGAATTGGTATTTATTCCTCAGACCTCGTGTGGGCCCGGGGTGATAAATATGCCTGAGTCTTTAGACGCCATCCGACATTGGTACTTGAATGAATTAATGAATAAATTGGGTTGGTAAAATATTAATTGGATTAATGGATAGAATAATGGGATAAGAAGATGCATTAAATTGATTGAGAATGATAAGATGATTGGGTATAATAGTTAATTTCACTTAAACTTGGTTATGTATTGGGAATTTAACTTGGAACAAACGATATTGATTTTAGATAATCTTGTGTGTGCATCCCTTGTAACCATCTTTATATACCATGCATATGTTCATTGTTAGTCTTGTTCCTACGAGTTTTGGCTCATGTTATTTAGCAACATTTCAGGTGATAATGGAAAGAAGGTGGTCGAGTGAGAAGCTTAATCTCAAGGATTGTTTTTGGAAGCTCTTGGGAATTGAATTACATTCATATTGAGACATCTTTTGTGGACTGTATATCTTGTGAATGTACATCACTCGATACAATAGTGTGGAGATCCATTTTGTAAGGCCTTAGGGCCGAGAGTACATTCTCTGCATGCATGAGAGGACGTTTGGATTTGGTTGTATGCTCTCTTATTCTTAAATCTTTTGTATGGATATCACTAGGGGTTATTTTTCCAATTGTTTGATGTATAGAAACTTTGAATTCCATTATAAGTTAAATGTGATGAATAATCCTTGAAACCCGAACTTTTTAGTTGAGAAATTAAAATTTTCTATAAACCCTTGTACCCCGAGGGAGATTTTGGAATGACTTTTCTTCTTTTAAAGGCTATTTCTTCGCCTAAAATGTGTAGAATGATACTAAAAATATCCTAAATTTTGAATAAATAGGTTTTTGGCTTAAAAAAGGGCCTAGGGTAAGACAGATCGATAGACCAATTGATCGGTTTATCGATTGGTCGTCTGATTGTGCAGGCAAGAGACCGATCGATCCATCTGGGCAACTTTAAAAAATTTTGGTGTTCTATTTTAAAGGCTTGGCTTTTGGAGTTGTGTTTTGCTCCTTTAAACCTTTCTTTCACTTTAAATTAAACCCACCATTGGACGTATTTGAAATGTTTTGAACTGGTTTGTTTTAGTTTTGAATCGTGTCGATTAAGGTAAGCTTTGGCGAGTTTTGGTTTGTAAAATGAGTTTTTTTTGGGTGGTTTACGAGGCCCGAGTTTGGGGCGTTACAATAGGTCCCTACCTATCCAATTGAAATTGCACTTAAGTTCTTCCCTTAAGCCTATAAATAGAAGGCCAACCCTACCCATTTTTCCTTGCTATATTGGGCTAAGGGAGGACTTTCTAGAGAGAGAGTTCAATCTTGGAGAAGAAGAAGAAGAAGAAGAAGAAGGAGAAGAAGGAAGGAAGAAAAGAAAGAAGGGTGATCCAGGAAGGGCTAAATCTAATTCATAGACCTCAATTGATCAAGAATTCAAGGTAGGCACTTCTAAAACTATCCTTAACCTTCTCTTAACCCCTCTATATAACATTTAAGAAGATTTAAAGGCCCAAGATCGAACTTAGAAACAAAGAGGTTGAAAAAGAATCGAATATGAGATAGCCTAGTAATTGTCGTTGATTGTGTTTTGTTTTCTTTTCTATGAGTTAAACAAGGATGATATGTGAATATTGAGACCTCTAGAGTACACTGATTTTTGAGCTTAAATAACATATATGGACTCGTATTACAAGTTAAACAATGATTGAAACAAATTTACCAAAAAAAAAACCGAGAAAAAGCCATTATCTCCATCTTTTCTAGATGTTTTAGCGAACCAAACCGTGTCTTTTTCCAATCTTGTTTTTGCTAGAGCTTTATGAAGTTATTTTTAATATGTGTGATTTTTGGTAGAACCCAGAATGATGTCAAAGTGCCCCAAACATAATTCTTACGCTTTTAAGCTAAAGTAGAAAAAAATAGCCCACTTTTCCAAATTTTAGAAAATTTCAGAAGCATCCTCTCATGTCAAATTTTATATCCAGAGCTAGATTTTTTAGTTATCTTTCATTTAAAATTTAATTGGAGTGATTTGACTGGATAATGTTTTCTAAAACTCATTTTTACCAAACAACATCGTTTTTGAATCTTTTTTATTAAACGAATTTTTCCCCTATTTAGAAGCAGCTCACGACTTATCTTTCTTCATGAAAACATCCATAACATATATATCTATCACCCCACAAAGTTCGTAAAATTTTATGATGATTAGTATTTTAAAAGTATTTTACGGTGTGATCAACAAATTTTGAATTTTTGATTAATAATGACGAACAATGCTTAGAAAGTGATTAAATTGCTATGAGTGAGTCCAATTCTTAGAAAGTGTTTGTTTAACACCAAGGGCTAATAAAACATTATAAATAATGAGTTTTTCTTTGAAGACTTAAAAGAATAAGGTTCGAGATATTAACCATAGAACCGACCTGAAAACCCCAACATTTCTTTTACCGTTTGATAATAGGAGATAATGCCCAACGTTTACATAATATTTTGATTACTTGTTAGGCACCGAGATTTTATTATCGGACATTTGAATCTTTGACCTTTTAGAGGAGGTATTTACGTAACATTTAACAAGGTGAGTCCTTAGATTTTATCTTGAACAATTGACTTGTGATTTATCTTTGTAAAATGCTTCCATGTTCATGTCTATTGGGTCTAGTTGTGAGTTAAGGAAGTTGCGGTTATTAACCCTATGTTTATAAGATGACGGAATTTTATAACTTGTGAAAGCGGAGTTATTTTTTCTTGTTTAAAGCATAATGAACTATTTTGTCAATGATGTTTTTCTAAATCAAGAGGTTGTTTTCTCATTGCTCATTTTAATGCTAAGTGCACTTTTCTGTAACCTTTTTGGTTGCAGATAATAGGAACTCCTAAAAGTTGGTCCACTACTGTCGAATGTCTTTTAGGGCTCAGTTCGAAGTTAGATGACATCTTTTGATCTTTTTGTTATATGTCTTGTAAGACATGATGTATTGAAGTTAAATTTTAATAGTTTTTGATGTACGGGATGAAGTATCCCCTGAACTTATATTTTTAAGCATCTATGAATGGAAGTTTGTTTTGAAAATCAATCTTTACGTGAATATTTTTATTCTCGACTACTCTGAGTCTTGTTTAGTTTTCTTTAAGTCCACAAAGATGTTGTAGGAATCATCCCCCACTAGAGAGGATTGAGTACCTTGCGAGAGCGGGGTGTGACAACTTGGTATTAGAGTCTTAGGTCATAGACTCTGTAGACTCGATTGGGTGTGGTCTACGGTGGACCGTAAGTCTAGTGCGTTTGCTTATAGTATGTTGTATTGTATCGCATAGGCCTTGGGATTCATATCCTTGTCTTCAGACGTTTGATTTAACTTGCTTTGAAGTCTATTGGGAAACGTGTTCTGTAGGCGTAGGTTCCTAATTGGAAGTCTAAGTATGTTATCAAAATTCGGGAGATAACTTTTGTTGTGTTAAATTTTCTTGATTCAGCTGTCTATTCCTTTCTTTATAACTCTTAGTTGTGCTGTTGTATCGAACCCTAACTCTTACTTTATTTTATTTGATAGGGTGAAGTATGGAGAATTTTAACGGAGCATCGTTTGTTCCTGATCTACCGAGCGAGGGACAATAGGAAGTGTCCCCACTCGTGGGACCAGTACAACCTAAACCATTAAACCAACCTGACCCAACCGCTAGAATGCTAAAAGAAATTGAGAGATTAACTGAACAAAATGTGAGATGGATTTTAATGCGGGCTGGGAAGAATAGGAATTCATTGGTTAAGCAGTTCAGAGACTTAGGAGCTAAGAAGTTCATGGGACCTGTTAGGTCCACCGAAGCTAAAAATTGGCTGAGAGCCGGTGTGCGTACCTTAGATAAACTAGGAGTGGCGGATGACGATAGGATCAATCTTTTGACTTTCATGTTTAAGGGCGAGGTGTACAACTGGTGGGAAGCCACTGAGAGATTGTTAAGGATGCTGGTGCCAAGAGTAGACCCTCCGGTGCAAGGACTCGGTTCTAAACCACAGGATTAATGATGGTAAACTGACAAGGTCTTAGGTTACCATAATGTTAGAAAACCCTAATACGATCTAAAATCCTAGAGACCTAACACCTTAGAGGCAAAATCCTAATGCAAGCAGAAAAATCTCTAGCACCCTAAAAATTATTAAATTTCCCTAAAATATTAATTTAAAATCATAAAAATCTTATAGAAAGGTAAAATTACTATTATGCCCCAAAGATGGAAAAAAGTCATTAAAATTTTAAAATTTGACACTGGACACCTCAAATTAAAGATTTAAATTAAAATAAAAAGAAAAAGACAAAATAAGAAACAAAATGATGAAAATACCCCTCTGGAGCCGACTATACCTTGAAATTTTTGCAAAAAACTATTTTTTTCATTTTGTACCCAAAATTAAGAAAAATATGTACAAATCAAATATTATTATGAGCCAAAAAAATTTAAACAGTTAATATTAATAATAGTATAAAATTATATGCTAACAAAAATAAATAAATCATTATTAAGACTATTACACATCAATTAAAGTTAAAATGACACATCTTGTCAAAAGAGCTTAATTCGACTTGTTTGCCTACACTTAATTAATCAAATGATACCAAATTTATAATGAAGTATGAAAATAAAAAACTAATCATAAATATACTAAAATAATTCATTTTTGTAAGACAGAAGACTAAAAATATACATCAAATTAATTTTAAAATTTTTTTCTTGGACAATGTAGTACCAAAACATAAAATACCAATTAAAGAAAAATCAGAATTTGGAGCCCCCAAATCTGCCCCTAGCCAAAAGCCTATCCTCTTTTCCTTACACAAATATTTCTTAAAAAGACCAAAAGACCATGCAACCAATGAAAAATTAAAAAATTTAAAAATTGTCTTGCACATCATAATGAAACCCACTACCTCTTTTTCCTATCAAATGAACACTTAAACCCTCACTTCTCCTTCCCTATTTTCAGCACTAAGA
>JAULJZ010194094.1:0-20552 GCA_032270985.1 Heliamphora pulchella | reverse complement strand
AGTGATAATAGTTGGTTATGGCATAGAAGGCTTGGACATGCACACATGAACTTAATTTCTAAACTTTTGAAAAAGGAATTGGTAATTGGATTACCCCAAATCAAATTTGAAAAAGACATAGTGTGTGATGCATGTCAACAAGGCAAACAAATTAGAAGTTCTTTTCATTCTAAAAATGAAATTTTGACTTCTAGGCCATTACAACTATTGCACATGAACTTATTTGGTCCAACAAGTACTTTCAGCCTTGGAGGCAAGAGATATGCATTTGTTATTTTAGATGATATCACTAGATATACTTGGGTGTTATTCTTAGCTCATAAGGATGAAACTTTTGCCTCTTTTACAAAACTATCACGGAGAGTTCAAAATGAAAAAGGTTTTCAAATCACAAGAATCCGAAGTGATCATGGTAGAGAATTTGAAAATAGAAATTTTGAAAAGTTTTGTGATGAAAATGGTATTAACCATAATTTCTATGCTCCTAGAACCCCTCAACAAAATGTAGTTGTTGAGAGGAAGAATAGGACATTGGAAGAAAAGGCTAGAACCATACTCTGTGAAAATGATCTACCAAGATACTTTTGGGCCAAGACTGTCAATACCGCTTACTTTATCATAAAGAGAGCTATGATAAGAGCATCTCTCAAGAAAATCTCATGTGAGCTATGGAATTGAAGAAAACCTAACATCAGTTATTTTTGCGCAAGTTTGACGTAAAATCTAATGAAAATATTTTTCTAGGATATTCTATATCTAGCAAAGCATATAGAGTTTTCAACAAAAGGACCCTAGTTGTTGAAGAATCTATACATGTTGTTTTTGATGAAGATAACCTTGATTCTTCAAAAGATTTTTGTGAAAATAACCTTGTAGACATAGAAAAGGCATGGAAGATATATCTTTGTCAAGGAAAAAGAAGAGCCAAATCAAGAAAAAGTTTCAAATCCACAACAAAATGAACTCCAACAGATAGCATAATCTGAAAATCCAGAAAACTCAGATTTACCTAAAGAGTGGAGGTATGCTCATGGTCACCCAAATAATCTAATCATTGGTAATCCATCTCAAGGTATCAACACTCGCTCTTCTCTGCATAATGTTTGTGGTAATTTAGCATTTCTTTCTCAGACTGAACTAAAACATTTTGAGGAAGCCAAAAATGATAAATTTTGGATCTTGGCTATGCAAGAAGAGCTAAACCAATTTGAAAGAAATAAAGTTTGGACTTTAGTTCCAAGACCTAAAGAACACTCCATTATTGGTACAAAATGGGGTTTTAGAAATAAAATAGATGAAAATAGGGTAGTTCTTAGGAACAAAACTCGATTGGTAGCCCAAGGATGTGGCTAGACTTGAAGCCATTAGGATGTTGCTTGCTTTTGCATACTTTAAAATTTTCAAACTCTATCAAATGGATGTCAAGAGTGCCTTTTTAAATGATTTTATCTTAGAGGAAGTTTATGTGAAACAATCTCCTAGCTTTGAAAATTCAGATTTTCCAAACCAAATTTTCAAACTCACCTAGGCTCTCTATGGTTTAAAGCAAGCACCAAGAGTTTGGTATGAAAGGCTTAGCAAATTTTTGATTGAAAATGAGTTTTCTAGAGAAAAAATTGATACCACCCTTTTTATCAAGTCTCAAGGAAGTGACATGCTAGTTGTACAAATTTATGTAGATGATATAATTTTTGGTGCAACTAACGAATCTCTTTGCAAGGACTTTGTTAAGTGTATGCAGGGTGAATTTGAGATGAGCATGATGGGTGAGCTCAACTATTTTCTCGGTCTTCAAATCAAAAAATCTCAAGAAAGAATCTACACCAATCAAGCCAAATACACAAGGGACATATTGAAGAAATTTGACATGCTCAAGGCAAAGCCTATGGGAACTCCAATGTGTCCTACAACGAAGCTTGATAACAATGAAGATGGCACAGCAGTGGATGAAAAGCGTTATATAGGTATGATTGGATCTCTCTTATATTTAACTGCGAGTAGATCGGATATTATGTTTAGTGTTTGCATGTGTGCTAGATTTTAATCTAATCCTAAGGAATCACATGTGACCGCTGTTAAGTGCATCCTTAGACACCTCTTAGGAACACAAAACCTAGAATTATTTTATCCTAGAGGAATAGCCTTTGAGTTATTGGGCTATTCAAATGCTGATTTTGCCAGATGCAAAGTAGATAGGAAAAGCACAAGTGGTACTTGTCAATTCCTAGGACACTCACTAATCTTTTGGTTTAGCAAGAAGCAAAACTCAGTGACCTTGTCTACAGCCGAGGCTGAGTATAATGCAGTTGGAAGCTGTTATGCACAAGTTCTTTGGATGAAACAACAATTAGAAGACTATGGTTTTCACCTAAATCATATTCCTATCAAATGTGATAACACTAGTGCAATCAATATATCAAAAAATCCTATACAACACTCAAGAATAAAGCACATAGAGATTAGACATCATTTTATAAGAGATCATGTGCAAAAAGGAAACATTAAACTTGAATTTATAGGCACAGATTTCCAATTAGCTGATATTTTCACAAAATCTTTAAATGAAGAAAGAATATGCTATATTAGAAAAGAACGTGGTATGTTATGTCTCCAAATTGATTATTTATATGCTATACTAGCCATATCTTTTATTGCATTTCAAAATGTATGATGTTTCTTTTTTAAATATAAAAATGTGTCGATACAAATGTGTGAAGTGCCGACACAAAACTGCATAAAAGTGGCACTATGAGTAAAAGTGTCGACCCCATTCTATTCAGTGTCGACACCAATTGTTTCCCTAACTCTCGATAAATTTGTTTCGACACAAATCTTAATCGTGTCAACATAAATGGCCGAATGTGTTGACACCATCTAAAAATGTATCGACACCAATTCCTGTCTTCTATACGCACATGTAATATGAATCGTGTTGACACCAAATACAATTTGTGTGACACAAATCGTTATGCCTATAAAAGAGGTGTTGGTCCCCGAAACGTCATTTCATTTTTCGCCCTCTCTCCTTATAAACAGTTCATCTCCCGCTTTCTCTCCTTCAAACCCTGAGTCGACCCCTCATCTCCGTCTCAAATCCAAATCCAAATCCATCAAAATGCCACCAAAGTCGATGGGTAAAGGATCAAAGCGAACTGAAGAGGGCTCGCCTTCAAGCCCTAGGATGTCGAAACGGAAGAAGACGACCAAGGAAACGGCGACTAGGACGACGACACCGACAACCTCCGTTCCAGAGAATGTTGCCTCCTCTGAGGTAATCTCCTTCTAATCCTCTAAATCTCATCAACATTATTTTTCTTCATTTGCAAATCGAAAAATCTACCCCGGTCATTCTATAGATTTTGAATTCTTTGACTCCATTGAAATGAGGTTTAAGGACCTCTTCTCAAGCCTTGAGTGAGAAAGGCTTTTACAAATCAAAGAACCGCACTATCCCACCTTAGTCAAATCCTTCTATGCTCACATACACATCTCACTGGTTCCAACCACAACCATCATCACTTGGGTGAATGGTAAAGATATTGTTCTTTTCCCCTCCTCACTAAATGAAGTCTTGGACATTTCTCCTGGTGATATTTGTGTTTATCACAGCCAGAAACCTATTGCGGTTAAAGACTTTTCTTTTGCTGAATCCGTAAAAAACATTTTTGAAAATGATGAAATCAACCCAACCAAGCCTTTGGAGGCCAACAACCTTAAGCCAGAAATGCACATTCTTCATCATATGGTCAACCATATATTCCTCCCTCAGATAGAAAAATTTGGTGATGTCTCATACATGCATATTTTCATAATGTGGTGTATTCTTAAATCACAAAAGCTAGACCTAGGCTTTTTATTTATTTCTCACATGCTTCACTCCCATGGTAAGAAAAATTTCTCTCTCCCTCACGGGATGTATCTCACCAAAGTGTTTCGACACTTTAAGAACAATCTTTCTGAGAAAAAAGGCCATTTCCTTTTCTAAGCATGATCTATATGGAAAGTCCTCCCTAAAGCATATGCAAATTGCATGTGTGGATTGTGTGTGGACTGCCACTCGTAGATGTACCCCTGCATCTACCAGATCTCCTCCTCCACAGGCACCTAGAAACATTTCCTCCATCCCCATAGACCTTGATTGCCCTCCTTCCCATTCGATTTTTCATAAATCTTTTGATACTCCTGGTCCTTCTCACTCTGCTCCTCCTTACACCTCATCTATCCTTGTTCCCCCTGTTGCTGCATCATCATCATCTATTTCAGTCCAAGTGGACCTCTCTGAAGTTCTATCATCTATCAATGCTTTGTCTTCCAAAGTCACTCCTTTTCAGGCCAAAGTAAACAAAGATTTCTTTGACCTACATCATACTGTTTCTGGACTCTCTGAAAAGATTAAACATCTTAACAAAACAAACTATAGCCTCAGACGAGATGTAGAAAATGCCACTGATGTAGGGAGAGCCCTCTGCAAGACCATAGATGAAAATATTGCATCCATTGTCACTTGCAACAAGGCAATCCTCCATCAGGTGCGCAAAGAGTATGACCAAGATATAGTCACTACGGTGCATGCCAACTCCCAGAAAGTGGAAGATCATCTCAAGTGGATTCGAGAAGCTTGGGCCAAACAGTTCAAACCCAAAAAGTCCAAAGAGGAAAATCAGCAAGACTGAAAAGGGAAGCCGACCTAGCTTTGGAAGCTCAATGGGAAGCCCTGACAGCGGGTGAAGTCAAGGATGAACGATCACGCGCCACCAAAGAATGAGCCTCCGCAAACAAAGATAAAACCAAAGCCAATAAGGACTTCAAGAAATTCATGGACGATCAATAACCTTTTTTTTTTAAGAATCCAAAAGGGGAGAAATTACTGTAGAGACAAGGGGAGTGAAAGAAAAGAAGTGAAGAAGTGAAGAAGTGAAGGGGAGTTTCAAAACTTTTTTTAAAGTTTTTGAATGAATGAGAAGATGTATCTGTTTAACTTACATTTCTTTGGTTTAACTTGTTTAACTGGTTTAACTATTTATATGGGTTGAATGGTTTAAATGTTTTGGATGCTTGAACAATTTTTTTCTTTGAATGATTGGTGAATATTGCTCTTATGCTTATATATATGGTTGAATATTGTTCATTATATCTAATTTATTTGTCTATGAATGCTTGTTGAATGGATTGGATATGATTGGGTAAATCACTGCACCAGGCAAATTTTTCTAACCCTAGGTTCGTGTGTGAGTGACAATCCTTTGGTTTCTGCGCATCCTAGTAGAAGACTAGGAACCGTAAACCCTAGTGCGCAGGCAAATCATTCAAGCTTTAGATTCGTATGTGTGTGACGACCATTCGGTTCTTTCAAGTCCTAGAAAACTAGAAACCTTAAGCCATGATGAGCCAGGCAAATCTCTCAAACCCAGCACGTCCTAGTAGAAGATCAGGAACCCTAAGCCCTGGTGCGCTGGGCAAATCTCTATCATTTTTTGTTGATCATTCTTCTTAAAAATAAAAAAGATCTCTTCCCTCTGATAATTGTGTTTGCCCCTTTTGCCCTAATTTTTAAAAAAATTTCTTAAATTTTCTAGAATTTTTCCAAAATTTTCTAAAAATTTCTAAAAATTTCTCAATTTTCTAAAATTTTTCTTAAATTTTTTAGAAAACTTTGCCCCATTTTCTAATATTTTTCCTTAATTTTCTAAGAATTTCTTTGAAAATTTTTCAAAATTTTTCTTAATTCTTCATAATTCTTTAAGAACTTCCAAAAAGTCTTCCTATTTTTCTAGATTTTTGAAAAATGCCCTCTAATTTCCAAGGATTTTCTAAAAAAAAAAAACAAACTTTTAGGACTCTTTAAAAATTTCCTCAAAATGTTTCTCAGTTTCTAGGATTTTTCTAAAATTCCATTCAATTTTTTAGAATCTTTTAAAAATTTCTAAAATTTTCTAAAAAATTTCTAGGATTTTTTAAAAATTCTAAAAACTTTTCTCAAAATCTTCTTAAAATTTTTTTCAAATTTCTACGATTTTTCTTGATTTTTTAAAAAAAACTTCTAAAATTTTTTCTCAATTTTCCTCAATTTTATGAAAATTCTGGAAAAAAAAATTGCCCCAATTTCCTAAGACCTTTGAATAATTTTCTCTGATTTTCTAAGAATTTTTAAAAATTTTTCCTTATTTTCCTAAGATCTTTGAAAAAAAAATTCTAATTTTTTTAGGACTTTTTGAAAAATTCCCTTGATTTTCTTTCTCTTAATTCTCTAAAATTTTTGAAAAATTCTCTTTAAGTTTTTTTTTCAGAAAATTTGTCCTAAATTTTAGGATTTTCGACAAAATTGCCTCTAATTTTCTAGGATTTTTGATAAAAATTACTCCTTTAATTTTCATGCCTCAAAAACAAAAAATAAAAATCCCCCCTTTAGTTTTTCTATTTTTCCTAAAAATAAAAATAAAAAAATTTCAAGCCTTTTTTATTTTCGCTAAAATAATTATCCCTTTAATTATTTGTTCAAATCCTAGTGTCTCTACTGTTTTAATCTCCATTTGCACGAGTACCTAAGTTAGGATTTTCAGTCCAAAATCTCACATATCATTCATCATCATCAACATCATCATCACATAATCACATATCATCAATCGGGGGGTCTTAGGCATGCATCTACATTTGATATATATATCATGTTTTGACATTAAACAAATAAATTTGGGAACTTACCGATGGACACTGGCGAGACATATGCTGGTCCGGCTCCCGAAAAAGTACATCAGCAGGAATAGAGTCTGTGAGTGGCTCATAGCGCTGCATCCCACCCGGAAGCAAGCGATGGGGAACCGGAGCATAGGGGTGCGGATCAAAGGGTGTTGGATGGCCCTCTCCAGCATCAAGATCTAGGAAGTCAACCATCGCAGCCTCAGCAGCAGCATCTACATCTGCTTGTGCCTTGGCAGCTGCTCGTGTCTCCTCCTCAGCTACACGACGGGAGGCACGCTCCGCCTCAAATACGAGGGCATCCATCGCACCCAGCCCAATGAACGGCTGAGTGGTGGTGACCCTGCCGATAGGAAAACTGGAGGTCGTACCTCCAAGAGTCCCCATGGAAGAACTCCCAGTAGCTGAAGGGCCTTGTCGTGCCCCCAAATCATCATCTTGGCTTGGACCTGCCATGAAAAGAAAAAGGATCATGAACAATAGAGTGAACATTTCGTAGTAGGAAAAAGTAAAAAGTAAAGAGGTGCAAAAGCTAAGAAGTAGCAAGGAAGCAAGGGAGAAAGATGAGAGCGTTTTGAAAGCTAGAGAGAGTGAGAGATGAGAGAATGAGCCTGGTCCGCTCGCCTCAATAATCATATACGCGCGACTGCCGGGTTACTCAAAAAGATTTTGTCTAGGCGGCCGCTAGAACGTCAAACGTCGCATCATGCTTAAATCAGGTGACCGCCTGGACAGTGAGCAATTATTACATGTTGGGGGGAGGGGGGGGGGATTGTTTGGTTTTACGTTTGTATGTTTGTTTCTTGAATGTGTTTTTAGTTTATTTTTCTTTTATAAGTATTATCTTTTGGTGTTGGCGTGGTACGTGCTTTTTAAAATTTTGATTTGCAAAAATAATAACAAAAAAAATTAATAAATAATAAATAATAAATAATAATAATAATCTCCCTTGAAAATAAAATTTTGAGTGTTTTACAAAATACTTCAAGAACATTTTATGCAAAAATAACTTTATGTGTTTTGCACAAGTAACTTGTGCATTTTTGCTTTAACCCTTATTTTTTCGTAGTTTTTCTCTCGATAAATTTAATTTTAAGATGTGACTTGGCTTTTAATTATTTTTATCCAGTGTTTTATCTTGAATTTTTAGGTATTAACTCGACCTATTAATTCATAGCTTTTCTCCCGATAAATTTAATTTAAAGCCATGACTTGGTTTTTAATTATTTTTATCCCGTGGTTTATCCCGAATTTTTAGGTATTGACTCGACTTATTAATTCGTAACTTTTCTCCTGATAAATTTAATTTTAAATCATGACTTGACTTTTAATTATTGTTATCTCGTGTTTTATTCCGAATTTTTAGGTCTTGACTCGACTTATTAATTCATAACTTTTCTCCTGATAAATTTAATTTTAAGCCGTGACTTGGCTTTTAATTATTTTTATCACGTGTTTTATCCCGAATTTTCAGGTCTTGACTCGACCTATCAATTCGTGATTTTCTTCCAATAAACTAAATGACTCATCGGTCCTCCTCATAACCCTAAACTGACTCTTCTGTCCTCCTCATGACCCTAAAATGACTCATCGGTCCTCCTCATGACCCTAAACTGACTCATCGGTCCTCCTCGTGATGACCCATCGGTCCTTTCATTACCTAAAATTGATTGATATTTTTCTCGATCTATAACCTCAGAACTTTCTTGCTTGTACATGTTTGCATTATAATGCACCTGTCATGCATCATAATTATGCTTATCTTACATCTTTGCATTTTGTCCTAAGAACTACGTTTTAATCTGATCCCTACCAAAGGGGTATGTAGGCAGTTCGGTAGAAATGCGAGTACGACCAACATCATATGCATGCTTGCGTGCTTGCGGCCTAAGATTGACGGCTCGATCAAATGGTTGCTATCTCTGGATCTTTGATATAACATGTATCACGCGTTGCTTTGCAAGTTATATCAAAGAGAGACAACTGTAGACACTCCAATTTTACCCTGCCTATTCTTAGGTGAATCTAATGATGAAAACAGTTGGAATGGTGCTTCAGTTCGATCCTCAGGAGGTGATTCAAGCTCGGTATTTGAACCCAGAACCTTCAAACCAATGAAATTATGTCGAACTACCAATAACTTGTTACGCAAGTCATTCCCAATGTGGCGACCGCTATGTTCATTGTAGCGACCGTTAATGGAACCTCTTGAAAATCCTAGCCAAAAGTGGCGACCGTCACCTCCAACCCGGCGACCGCTAACTTGCATTATGGCTACCGCCAATAGAACCTTGTGGAACCTTTTCAAACATGGTGACCGCCATCTCTCAACCTGGCGACCGCCAACTTTAAATGGCCTGACATGTTTCAAAACATGTCAGCAGCTCATTGGTTGAAGAATTCTATAAATACCGTACCCCCTGATACGTTTTTAGGACAGAATTTTAGAGAGAGATTTAGTGAGAGAAACTCTACCGAGTCGCCGAGTAATTTCGAGCCCCAACGTCGAAGCCCTGCCGAAATACCGAAATCCAAACCTCCGACGCCTGTATTGAAAGCTTGGGATCACCACTCGAGGATTTGGCCATTAAAGCACATTCCTCAACTTGAGGATTCCTTAGCAATCCAGGTACCTCGCTCGGATTCCCGGTCTTTCTAACTCCATTCCTTCTCTTTTGGAGTGACCCGGTTAAGTTCCAATTCAATTCGCGCATTTCTTTAGTTTATAGTTTGCTTTGTTTATTATTCAATTTGCTTTATGTAATTTAGTCATTTTAATTTCTTATTCTACAATTCACACTTAGCACATTGTTATTTTATTCATTAATTAGTGTCAACATTTTTAGTAATTACAATTTATTAATATTGTTAATTATTATAATCAAGACACTTACATTTATGTGGATGTAGTTGCTAATGCTGCATTCACATTTTAGTTAAATAGTTGTAATTAATTTCTTTTATCTTTAATATTTCAATTTCTTTAATTAGTATACTTCATTTTCTTTTTTTTTCTTTTACTTTTAATGTTAATTAAAAATTTTATGTAATGCTAATCTCCCTTTTTTTTTCCTTTTCTTGTTAATGTTCCACTTTATTTTATATTAGCTTAGTATTCCTTTCTAAGTATTTATTTTCTATCTTCTTCTTCTTCTTTTCTTTTAATAGTAGTATAATATTTTTTTTAGTATTCATTTTCTTTTCTTTTATTATTAGCTTTAATTTTATTATAATATTCCGCTTAGTATTTCTTTTTTTTTCTTATAAAGCTTCATTTTTTTTTCTTTTTCTATAGTTTTATTTTCTTTTGTTAAACCCAAAAATCATAAAAAGCCTTTTAAACTAGATTTTCTTTCTTAAGTGTAATTTTCTTCTCTTTTATTTTTTTTGTCATTATTTTTCAAAAAATATAAATAGTTAGATTTTCTTTTATTGATATAACATTCTTTTAACCTTTTTTTAATTCAAATATAAGTTTCTTTTGAAAATTTTCTTTTCATAGATTTTATGCATCTTTTATTTCTTTTATTAATTCGTTATATTAATGTTAACCTAGTTTGCTTCAATAATATGTATGTTTTAATTAATTTTTTAAAAATTGTGTTTAGAAAAGTTTAACTTATTTTGTAGCAAACCATGTTTAGGTAATTTCTAGCATATTTTTGTTCTTTTATGCAAAATCATGATAGTTAGTTTATTTTGGTAATATCACATGTGGGAGTGTTCCATATATCATTTAGTTAAAATTGCATGTCATAGGATTTAAAATTTTTTTAATACTTGTTTTATTTTGCGTCCTATATACCTATACTATGTATTTTTCATATTTAATTTTGGATGTTCTCTCTTTACCTCTATTTTTTTTTATTTGCATGCATTTGAGAAATCTTATTAGAGAACCAATGATGATTAGTAGAGGTCAATCTTACGGTTGGGTGAACGGGATGCCTAACACCTTTCCCGATTCGTACCTTAGCTCTTGAATCATTTTTTCTTGGTTAAACGTTTTAAAGATTAATAGCCATTTTTATTTTTCTTAATTTTTCTCAAAAACTAAGTGGCCACTCTATTTTCAATAAAAAAAGATTTTGTTAAAATATTTTTCAAATATCTTTGAATTTTTTATTTTTGACCATTTTCAAAACCCTCAAAATCCCGACACCACAGATGTCTGATACTTGTTTTCTACCTAGACCAATTTTGAGGAACCGTGGGGGCTACCGTGGTAGAGGATCTTTCGATGGCCGTGGAACATATAGTAGAGGCCCTAGCCAGTATGGGCTAGACAGTGACAAGGATGGTGGAACATATTCTAAGCTAGCACAGGAGTTGTTCGATAAAAGGCCCCAAACAAAAACTTGGGCATCTCTTCTCAACCGTAGTACTTCACGTACAAACTTAGAGTATGTTGAAGTTAAGAATCCATGTCACCCAAAGATTATAGAAATTGAGGGTGATTTGGTAGATGATAAATCATGGAAAACATGCTTAGTGGGATATTTCCTAAATATAGACTTGGTGTTTGGGTTGGTCCCAGCAACGAAAAGGATCTTATGGGGTCATGAAGGCTTGGTGGAGTTTTTGGGAATGGAAATGGTTTTTATTTTTTCAAATTCCTGTGTACCAAAGCCATGGAGAATATACTTGATAAAGGCCCGTGGCACTTTTCTGGTAGACTTTTGATTTTACGTAGATGGAAAAAGCGGCTAAGGTTAACGAGTCTCTTGCTAAAATTCTTATATGGGTAAAACTACATGACCTATCTCTTGAATTTTGGAATTCTTTATGTCTTAGTAGAATTGCAAGTGCTTTGGGAGTTCTGTTATACTTAGAAAAGGCCACAGACACCAAGCAATGAATTTCTTATGCATTGGTGTGTATTGAGATTGATGCCACCAAGGAGCTATTGCATTTTGTTATGGTAAAGTGTGACGGTGAAATAGTGGAGGCGCAAATCAAATATCAAGACTTACCCCCAACTTGTTCTCTTTGCAAATTTTTCGGGCATTACTTGACAAATTGTAAAAGCAAGCCTTCTGGAATTGAAGATGAGGGGACTTATGTTAGTAAAGGAAATGAGGTAATTTCCTCTAATCCTTCTCCATGTGTTTCGAGTGAGTGCAAGGATACTGAAACGAGGGTGGACAAGGTTGGTGATGCATATAAGGAGGTCGTTGTAGCTGCGGGTAAAAAGGTTGTAGTTGCTGGCAATATTGATACAACAGAGCAGCAAATGTGATTGATTGCTCTGAAGGGGTAACTGCTCGAACCCCATTGATGAGAAGCCAATCCTTTAAGGCTTGGAAATTGATTATGTGTGAAGGACTAGGTACAGAAGATATGCCTCTCATTCCAGTTGATGAAGGCGATCCAGCTCCGTCATCGACATTAAAACAAAAATCAGGACTGGAGGCGAGCAATAACAAGAAGAAAAAGAAAAGGGCTTTTGGTCCGATGGGCTGGTAATTTGGCTAAATGTGCTTGTTTTTTGTGAGTTGGTTAAGCTAGTCTTGTGACTTTAGTTTTTCTTTGTCTTATGGTGTGCGTTTTGTTGGGTGGTTGGTTTTGGGTGTGATGGTTGAGTTCTAGGTCCCCTTGTTTCTGGGGCCTTTATGCTAGGATGCTAATTATGTTTTGGTCTTTTTTGTTTGGGGTTAGGTAGCTATGTTTTTTTGAGACGTTTTGCGTATGGCTGTTTGCTTTGTAAGTCCTGAGTACGTCTCTTGCAATCTTGTATTTTTTTCTTTTTATATACATTTAATTACAAAAAATAAAGAATAATTGATGAGAGGTGGTTGAATAAAAGTAGGAACCGCCCGTGTGAGTTTATTTTAGAATAAGTTTATAATTTTGTTCCATTGGTTAGTAGTGAACATGACATTTTAATAGGGGATAATTTTGAAATTACAAAATTTGTGACAGAGCTTCACAAATTGATGGATTCCTTTTGGATTCCTTTTATTGGCCCTATTTAAATAAATAATTTATTAATTTATTTGACTTACAAGTAGCCAAATAAATAATTTCGTTTGGTTCGTTAAATAAATAAATAAATTAATAAACAAATAAACCAAAAAGCCAAATAAGTAACCTTTGAAAACAAAACTCATCCATCTTTTCTCACCATCCTGTCTTTCCATCCGGATCTACTTCTCTCCTCTTTCTCCTCCCATTTCCATTTCCGCTTCACTCCGTGCATTCTACATCGACGCAGCCGTTACACCATCGCTGACAACCACCGATTCAACCCCTACATCGTCGCCAAACCAACTCCGTCCCGGCACCACCACCGCCACCGCCACCGCCGCACGTTCAATCTGTAAGTCCCCTAATCCAATTGGATTGTTTATTAGTTTCGTCTTCGCTAGGTGTCGGAGCTCCCTCAAACGACATCGATTTCTGAATCCGCAATTGATCAGTGAGCTTTGATTATTCTTGGATTTATCGCCATTTGAAAATTAGGTCGTATTACCCCAATCGCTTTGTTAGGGTTTGGAGGGATTGTATTTACTTGGAAATTCGATTCGTAGAAGTGCTTAGAGTTAGGGTTTTTCTTCACTTGAGAGATTGCACAGCTGTGATTGTTTGATTTGATTTTCAGGGTTTGTATATTTTTATTGATTTCGATACCGGGAAGGTAGTGTGGGTTAGAGGATAATGTGTGTACTGTGAGCGATTCAGAAGAACTCTCGATGAGTTGCTACCTTGCTGCCATGGTTAGTAATTCCACCTATTAGCCCGTGGGCCTTATCTTGGTTTGAAATCACATGAACAAAGTTATCGTACGTGCTTGCATTGTTGGTGACCCTATCCTTTTATGAGGTATTGAAGACACAGTTGTCTGCTTGGTGGGTGCAAAGGAATGGATGGATTAGAGAGGGATGAGGTTTGAGGCTATCAAAATGCAGAGGCTTTGTAAGACAGCAACATGGAGGCGTAGAAATTGTTTGACCCATATAGGGATCAGGACCCTAGTGGGGGACGGGTTATGTGGCCCTATTTGTGGGCATATTTTGAAGAGGCTGGTTTTGGGTCTTCCTGTGCTCCCTGGATTTGGGCTTTCAAATTTGGGTATTTTGAAGGATTTGGTTGGAAAGAGTTATAATTGAGTTCATCAGGAACACCTTCTTTTACTGTGAGACATGGTTTAATTCTTTTTTCCAGGAAAAAAATCAAGTTACTTTCTATATCATTGGAGTTCTTCCCAAGTTCATGGTGTATAGTTGTTTTATAGAAGTATGTACTCTTAAACGGGTTTCTGTTTTGCTTCCCCTCCCCCCCGAACCATAATTGTTTTATATTTGCAACTTCAGCCCTATTATGTATTGCAACTTCTTAGGTTTTTCCTAGCAACTTATAGCTATTGTCGTCACTCGTCAATATCTTATGAAACTTACTGTATGTATCTTACAATTGTATACATTAAAGAGTGTCATAATATGCGATAAAAAAGGAGGCACGTACCTAATAAGCTATCATGGAGGGAGACGTGTGGCACGTGCCCATAGCTTATAGTTTTAAATAGCGGTAGCAGTTGGCGTAACGGTAACTGTAGCGGTGATGCGGTTTCGGGGTGTAACGGTTGTAGTGTAATGGTAGCGGTACTCAGATCCGTGAATTTTTTTTCTTTTTGCATAACTCAATAAAAAATAACTGATTCACATCTTTTTATTCCAAAAGTATATTTATTGGAGTTTAAAATAATTTTTGGTGAATTTTGTTTACTTTCTAGACATTATCCAATATATGCCATAATTTTTTTACTAGATAGTCTAGTTAAAATTAATACTTTTAATTATTTTTTTGTAGTCATTAGCGAGTTTATGCATTATAAATTTATAATGCACAACTTAAATGTCATTTAAATTTTTAATAGTTATAAAGTATTGTATATCTTAAAGCTCGTTATTTGATTTATTGTTTAAATTTAATTTCAAATTCAATATTCTAAAATTTATATTGTTGTTTGAATATTAATTTGTATAGATCTATTTTTTTTTTTTTTGGCGCCGGGGGGTGGGGGGGGGGGGGGTGAACAACATTTGGTCTTGAATAAATTTTTTAAAATAAAAACACTTGAGCACTTGAAAATTGGACCACCATATTTTTTACCTACTGCTGAGTACCAAAAGAAAATCAAATTTATAGATAGTAGATTTTCAAGAAACATTAATCTTGAATCACACATGTTATTCTGCTGCTAGCAAATATGAATCTTGAAGAATTAATCAAAATTGGAAGAAGAATGAACCTATGTTTGAGTCTAAAGTTAAAAACAAAGAATTAAATTAGCCGATTGTTGTGAAATTGGAGAGACTTGAGAAAATCTCACAATGCCTAAGTAGTATTTGGCTTGTTGGGCTACTATGAATAATTTTATGTTGAAAATAATAGAAAACATGAGATCTATTGGTGAAAAAATGAAATTAGAAAATTTATGAGCTAAAATCCCGTTATATAAGCTGTAACGATGCCGTTTCGGGTTGTAAACGGCGTTGTTACGGCTGCTACACCACTGTTGCATCCATTACGGAAGGTGTAATGGCCGTTACACCTCGAAATTTCCTTCACGCCGAAATATCGGCCGTAACAAGTAACGGAGGCCCCCAAAATTGTTACGTAACTGTCTTACGTAACAGTGAAGGCCAATTTTTAAAACTATAAGTTTCAGTGCCTCTCGATACCTATTACGGTCAATTTATAAGTGATGAAAATCTCATGCGTAAAAGCCATTTTGGTTGCCGTAAATGCAGTTACAATGTTGTAAAGGCCTGTTACGCGTTACTGTACTAGTACGGCCGTTACAAAAACTGTAGTGGCTCTTTAGAGTTCAGATTGTGAATAAATTGAAAATATTTTTGGATGCAATTTCTTCTACTCTTTTCACAATAAAGGTTTTCATAGGAGCCGAAAATCTTATACTTATCTGGGCGACGTTTAATTTGCGAAATTTATATAATTTTTAGTATTTTTTGACTTTCAAAAATGCAAGAAGATCTATTTTTAGTGTTAAAATTTTTTCAAGTTCTATGCAAAATAAGATTAGCATCTTTAGATCTTGTTTGTTTAAGGTTAGATTCATATATTTAATGTTGTATTACTTTATAATTATTTTTTAAAACTTTTAAAAATATACTTTTTAAGTTTCTTGTTCAAGTTCTGTACAAATTTGCAAACTAAGTTCAAAATTTTTAGATTTTAGTTGTCTTAAATTAGATTTGTATATTTAATGTTTAATTATTTTTTATTTTTTGTAAAAATAAAAAAAGTTAATTTTGGAAAAAAATTCTTATTTAGTATCTACGCAAAGTTTAAAATATTTAGGTCTTGGTGTTTTTAAGTTAAGTTTATATATTCAATGTAGCATTACTTTTTTATTATTATGATTTGAAAAATAAAAAAATAGTTTTTAAAATATTTGTTCGAAATCTATTAGAATCTTTAGATCTTGGTTGTTTTATATTAGACTTGTATATTTAATGACTTATTATTTTTTAAACGTATTTAAAAACTACTGTAAATATTTTAATCTACTATAAAAATTAAGACATGTTAGATCATGTCTACAAAGTGAACAAAATTCGCTAAAACTATTTAAACTCTAATAAATATAATTTAAAAAAAAAACACGTATTAGCTTAAATTCTAGTAAGTTGTGTTTCGAAAAAGAAAAAAATACACGGTTCCCGTTACCACTATCGTTACACTATGGTCGTTTCGCCTCGCAACTGTGTCACCGTTACTGTTACAATAACTGTTACCGCTATTTAAAACTATGGACGTATCCCTAAGCTCTTTCTTCATTTTCTCCTCAAGATAAAATCCTCATTCAACGGTTGATGGCCATGGCCATGGCAAAGATCGATGTAGCTCCATCCCTTAAGAAGCACTTGCCTGTGACTAACCAAATCACAACCTCTATGATTAGGCCGAATAACATTTACATTTATAACGAGTTGCTACCCACAGGTAGGCATCAAGTTGTAGCTATCTACTTGTAGTCATCATACTATTTTAATCATTTTGAGCAAACCACACCACCCACCCCCCCTAAAAAAAAAAATAAATAAAGAGAAAGAAAATCACAATTTTTTTTGGGCTTTGAAGAAAGTACTTAAAAGAGCGTTGGTAGTATTGGTAATGTTGTTTATATTTTTGTGGAATAAAACAAAGCAAGTATTTGTTTGGTCACTAATAAAGTTTGAAAAGGTACAAAAAAAAAAAAGGTTCAGGTTGGCCTATCATTTAGTTTTGCTCAAAGTTGCTTTATACTCTATAGTTTTGGGTTGGCCTCCTGCATTCCCAAATTTATGTGTACAAAGTCACCCATACACACTTGCATCAACATATTTATTTATGAACATTTATTTATATGTTACGCACATATACTCTGTGTGTGTATATATATATATATATATATATATATATTCACCTATGTATCTATAACATTATATATTCTTTAACACATCATCAAGAATATGCCCCCTACCTACAAAGGAATTCTTCAACTCTGAATTTACTGTCAAGAACTCTTTAGTCTAGATGCTAACACCTTAGCCAAAAGTAAATAGGCAGCACCTTATACAAAAATTTAAGATCCAGGTGGGTGTGGTGTTGAATTGCCACTGTTATCATCTTGGATTTTCTTTTCATTAATTTCTTGTTGATTCATCTAAATAGGACACTAGAGAATAAAGATGTTAAAAGTGGATGAACCTCAAAGGTTCTGACCTTATGTTATCTTTAAGAGGTTGGTTAACATTGTTAATATTAATTTAGATAATATTTTTTATAGGTTTCTAAACATTCAAGGATGTTCCTTTCTAAAAGTATGACCACTAAAAAGGTTGGTTTTTAAGATGGCTATTAATCTATCATGCACCTGGTTGCTAATTTTGAGGCAATAATTTACTTTTTAGTTTCATAAATAGCTGGTTAGCCTAACTTGTATTTATTTTATTAATGGGTGATTTGGAGTGTGTTTTCTTTCTTTCTTTCTATATTTTTTTGTCTAGCAGTTGCCTAACATTAGGGGTATGATATGTATGCACATTTTAATGACTTGAAGCTCTGGAAAGTCATCAATCAGAGGATGCTAGAAATCTTGAGATGTCTACTTTGTTATAAGTCTGCACCGTGGGTTTTATTTTTGGGGATTTCAGCCAAAAGTCCAAAAAAACAAGTTTTAACGCGTAAGATCCAATTGCATGATTTCTCCAAAAAATACCCTACAAATAGATAAATTTATCTGTTTGATATTCATTTATTTAATATGCAAACAGATAAATTTATCTGTTTGCATATCAACACAGATAATGCAAACAGGTAAATTTATTTGTGTTCTTTATACATGTTTTGAAAAGGTACAGATAAATTTATCTATGTTCTTTATACGTGTTTTCAATTAGACATAAATTTATCTGTATTTTTTATACGTGCTTTCAATAAGACAGATAAATTTATCTGTGTTCTTTATACATGTTTTGAAAAGGCATTGGTAAATTTATTTGTTCTAGGGTATTTTTGTTCTAAAAGGATCTTGCGCATTAAAACTTTTGTGAGGATGGACCTTGCTCATTAAAAAATCTTTTACTGGTTGAAAAACAGTAAACGGTCTATAAATTAGACTGTTCACCAAGTTTTCGTTTATTTTTTCCTTGAAATTATCATATGAGATATTTTCTTTTAAATTAGTGCTTATTAGAAGCTCAAATTAGTGTGGCCAATATAAAGTATAAATTCCTTGAACACAGTGTTTGTATGTACATGGGAAGGCCATCATTCCTGAATTGGTGTAATTTATGGTTCAAATTGATGTGCTATATTTTCTTAAGGATTTAATTGCCATTAGAGTGTATGATCTTTGATCCTTATCGACTATACTAACCTTTCTGCAGTGAGAAATAGAGAGATGGATCCGGATTCAGTTAAGTCAACTCTATCCAATTTGGCATTTGGAAATGTCATGACGGCAGCAGCTCGTGATTATCAAAAGGTTTTGTTCTTTGTGATTTCCATGTTTCTTCTTTCTCACTTCTTCCTCTGTTTCTTGTTTTTTCAATTGTATTGCCATCTCCAATCATTCCTTTTGAGTTATTTGAACTTATTATTATTGACAATATTGCGAGCCAATATTTATTATTTATATAATACATCAACATTTATTTGTTGTCTGTCTGTATGTTGTACTTAGTTTGTTATCTAAAATTTCAATACTAGGGACAAAGATGTGCCATCAACTATATTGAACTTCTTTTGGTCGTTTTCATTTTGGATCTAACACAGAAATTTATTATACTGGCGAGGGTTTGAGAATAGCTGTAGGCTACCATAAAAGTGCTGTCGATAGGTCCGTGGTCGCAAGTTGAGGTGCAGATCAACCCTAGGTCAGTTGCATACATTATTGCACTTCCCCTTGACACCTATCGTAATGACAAACGACTCGTCTCGCCATGATTACCACTTCATCTCTGAGCATATAAGATGTTGGACTAGGGATGGAAATTCGTATTAGTTCTGTTCTTGGACTGGTGGTATTTGGTGGTGAGCTGTTTCAAACCTCACTCACAACAGAGGGATGTTATGGGTCAGATCAGGCTCCCAGCTCGTCTTTGAGACATTGAAGTTTTGGTAATTGTAATGGCGGCTTCATTAAGCGTTGATGAATAGACAGACGACGGTCATTGATCTCATTTCCCATGGATGAGAAGCCTATTCGAGGTGACAAAACCCAAATTCTTGCATGGGTCAGAGGTGTTTTGTACGCCCCAAAACTGACGGCGCGTGCGAAAAATCGGAAGAGTGTATGGTGGACGTGCAACAAGCACATGGATTTATGACATTATATTTCAAAGTGGAGGGTCATTGTGAGTCCAGGGGCTATCGTTCAAAATTTAAATATAAATGGGGCAACTGGGAGCATTTTGTGGTTGTGTTGCAGGAGGAAACATGTGGTTTTTGTCAATATTTTCCTTTCTTTGAATGCCTTTTCCTTTTTGAGGTTCCACTCTATATATATACAAAATTATTGCCTAAATACATCCTAATTACAAGGCTGAAATTCAGCCATTAGAATCAATCTAATCTACCAGAAAAGGAAAGAATAATCTGTATAATTAGGCCATAATTATGGCAAAATATATCTTGATTGACATCCCTCCTCAAATTGATACGGGTTGGTCAAGAAGTATCAATTTGCCCACAAGGAACTGATGATGTGGCCGTGGCATGGCCTTGGTAAACAGATAAGCAAGCTGAAGATCAGTGGAAATATGAGGAAGAGAAATGATGTGAGCGTCTAAGGTCTCCCGAATAGAATGACAGTCGACCTCAATTTGCTTCGTACGTTCATGAAAAACAGGATTAGCAGCAATCTGAATGGCATTGGTGTTATCAACATGAAGAGGAGTGGGATCAGATTGACAAAAACCAAGTTCAGCCAGAAGTCCACGAAGCCAGACAATCTCAGAACATGCTGCAGACATGACACGGTATTCGGATTCAGTAGATGATTTGGAAACATGAGATTGTTTCTTACTCTTCCAAGAGATCAAGGAATCACGAAGAAATATGCACCACCCGGTGACAGACCGCCTAGTATCAGGACATCCGACCCAATCTGCATCACTATAGGCTATAAGACGGAGAGGGGAGCCGGTTGGAAAGAACAACCCTCGGTAGGGTGAACCGCCAAGATATCGGATGATACGACGAACAACAGTAAAATGTAGATGGCGGGGAGTTTGCATGAATTGGTTAATCTGCTGAACATCGAATGAAAGATCAGGCCGAGTAATAGTTAAATAATTCAAACTGCCGACCAATTGTCGATATAGCGTAGGATTGGGAAGGAGATC
>JAULJZ010194083.1:2922-20553 GCA_032270985.1 Heliamphora pulchella | reverse complement strand
GTTTTGCTTCGTTTGACCATAAATGCAGTATGTTATATTTAAAAACTATATAGTATGTCCTTTTAGGATTTTTTTTTCCACTAGATAAGATTTTTTCATTTTCTCTATATAATTGTTTTGTTTTTGTTTAACCAAAAGTGTGGCATTTTAGATACGAGAACTATACAGTATATCCCTTTAGAATTTTTTTCTTTTGGTATTTGCATTTGTATGAACTCACTTTAACCTTTCGTTCTGTATTTGTTATTTTTCGAGAAATTTACAATTAGAATTGAATATGATAAAATAGAGGCCAACCTAATGGTTGAGCAAAATGGGTGCTTAACACTTTTTCTATTTCATACCTTAGCTCTCGAACCGCCCATTTTTTTTATAACGCAAACCGGTGGCCTATTTTTTTTTTTTTTAATTTTTTCTCAAAAATCATGTGGGGACTCTATTTTTCATGTGTTTGAATATCTTGCCCATTTTACTTTGAAAAAGAAAACTCTCATTTCTTTTTTTTTCTTATTGAGAAAAAAGACATGTATTCAAACACAATCCTCACTTAAAAAGGGGGTGGCAACCCAAAGCACCACATAGCCTAATAGAAATCCTTTACTATAGGATTTATAATAATATGAGCTTTTAGCGTTTTTACCTGTGTCTATAAATAGAACACTAGTGTGAGTTTTAGGGTTAGTGTAAACAAAAAATTAGAGATGCTAACTGGTAAAGAGAAAGAAGGTGGATACTATACTCTTTCACATTCAACGTAGTGAAATATTTTTTCTTTTGCTCGTGAACATAAACCAGAGTGGGCCGAATTATGTAAATCTTCGGTGTTGATTATTTTTTACTTTTTTATGTGTGAATTTTTGCTTCCATTTGTGCTTGAAAATTGGTATTCAAATCCCAATAAAAAATATATCGTATAATTTAGAAAAATTTAGAGTTAAGTCCTCTTTTTGGTAACAAAATTAGTTTTAGTCTCATTCAATCTTTTTTATTAGGATTAGTCCCGTCTCAATTTTAATTTTCTAAAATACCCTTAAATCATATATTTAGAAAAATTTTTGACCAAATTCTTTCCTAAGTGGAAATAAAAAATTATGTCCCGTAAATCTCTCCTAAATCTCTCTAAAAATCTCTCCAAAATTTCGCGCCATAATCACCACAACCCTAAATCTATTGCCATCTTCATCTTCCGTTGTCGTCATCCTTCATCATCGACGTCACAAAAATATAACATAAAATTAAGATGATCCTGTAATTAATATGCCTCCTAGAACCAGGGGGATAAAAAGCAAAATACATCACTGGTTTTTATATAGAATAATGCATCATATAATCTAGACATTTAAAATGAAAATGAGGCACCGGTTAATAAATGGCATGTTGGACCAAAAAATCATAAAATTTAAATAAAAAGACTAAACATAATACAAAAAAACAGGTGAGACTAAAACTCTTACATACTTTTAAAATAGGACTAAAACTAGAATATTGTCATCTCTTTTAGGGAGGTAAACACAATAAATAAAACATCTAGACCTGGTTGTATTTCTAGTTCATAGGTTAGTAAACGTTATTTTTTTAGTTTTTAAGTTGAACAAACTTGTTTGAACTAAAACTGTGTGGTCTGGTAAATTTTAAAATTAAATTTTTTAGAGTTAATGTTTTGGGTAAAAGAATTAGCCTTTTTACTCTTTTTATTTTAAATAGACAATATTACATTTCCATATTGTTGAATATGTCAATTATATGTAGTTGGCATTAAATAAATTATAAAATAGGGGTATTTTGTCTTTTTAGGAATTGGTTCCATCTTAGTGCTCCGAACCGTTCATATTGTAAAATTTGTGAAACTATTATTTTTGCAAAAAATTATATTAATAAGAAATCGGTAAATAGATGGTTGGATCACATTAATTCTAAACAAATTATACAATTTACTTTCAAAATCATACTCGTCGTTCATTTTTTGTCCAAATAAATATGATCCGATCATGTAGTAATGGATGCCTCATAAACTTGATTTTCTATGTGTATGACTTTCTCAATAAGGTCTATACAATGAATGTTTCAAATCATCAAATAGAATTGCTGTAAATACTATACATACAGGAGTGTACACGGACCGATTTCATCCGATTTTTAACAAATTCGAGAATCGAACCGTGACTACCGTCTCCATAAATATTGAAACCAATTTGAATCATTGGACCTAGTAGAACTAAATCGGAATTGAACTGTTAAAACGAATCAGTTCCGAATCGGTTCTAGTTTTTTATCTCAAAATACTAAAAATAGCAACATAAATATTCTAATTTTTGAAGAGAGGTGACTTAGAATAGAGAAGGTGAAATCCATTGAAGTTCCAAAAAAAAAAATGAAAAATAGAGTTATAAACTTGTGGGAATAGCAATCTCATTATTATAAACTTGAAAAAATTTAATACAAAATATTATATATATGCATAATATAGTTATATAGTATTAATTATTATATAATGATATATATATATATATATAAATCTAGTACATAATTATATATGTTTATATATAATTATAAATTTATAATAATTGTTATATAACATATTTCAAACGGTTCGGTTCGATTTTAAACCAGAACCATGAGACTAAACTCGAAAACTGAACTGTATCATATAGCATCCTTTTTTGTGAACTTGAACCGAATCGGTAAACTAAAAAAACCGAACCGAATCGCCAATTTGGATCGGTTCGGTTCGATTTTGCGCGTTAGTTTATGTTTTTTTAACAACCCAAATAGCATAGAATTGAGATATTTCCATTTATTCGAAAAATAAAAAGGAGCTGAGTTTTCCTTTTAAATTAGGGTGTCATAAGAATTGGTGTTTTTTTATTTAATTTTGTGAATTTATACTTTTTATCTAGTGAACTAAATTGACTTTCTAACGTTTTGGCCAAGAACAACCAAAGAAATTAAAGCCTATTTAACAAACAAGCCATATGTGATATCATTGGTTGAAGCCTAAAAAAAGTATATACTATTTTCCAAATCTTATGATTCACGATACATATTTTACAATTTAATACATTAAGAAGTAAATTGATACATATTACATATCGTATTTTATATTAACTCGTATTTTATGATACATATATATATATATATATATATATATATATAATGCGATATGCGATACGTGATACATGATTCGATACATACGATACATTATTATTTAGTTTTTTAGATAATTTAATTTTTAAAAATAAATATTATTAGAAAGTTTTATAATGTTAAGATATTTAACGTATTTTTTTCTTTAATATTTGCCTGCCTTTATAAATATCTATTCGTATAGGATTAAGTATTTTACAATATTGATTTACGGCCACTAACCAGTTTTATCTTATGAACAAAATAGTTAAGAACTTAAAAGTTGTATAATAAAATTTTCAAACTTAAATAATATAATAGGATAAAACAAAAAACATATTATGTACAATAAATCTGATTTGAGTTATAATCGTTCCTTTATTTGGGATATTTCTTATTTTTTTAAATATATTAAGTATTGATTGATACATATTTTTAATTTTTGAGAATCATATTTTTACAATGTTATTAGTTAACATTAGTCAATACTTTTATCTTTGTAAGATGTTTGTGTCATATTAAATATACATAATTTTTTTGACCTATTTTTAAATATGTTAAATATATTATGATACTTAATACAATACGATGCGTGATTTAAAAAAATAAAAAAAATAATACACGATTCATATTTCGATTTGACAA
Organism: Heliamphora pulchella; assembly: GCA_032270985.1. Lineage (NCBI taxonomy): Eukaryota > Viridiplantae > Streptophyta > Magnoliopsida > Ericales > Sarraceniaceae > Heliamphora > Heliamphora pulchella. The sequence goes on along the minus strand of JAULJZ010194083.1, from coordinate 16,785 downwards.
CTGTTATTTTAACGGATAAGCTTTTGAGGATTTTGATCAAATAGGCAAAGAGCTTTGGACCAGAGGGAAAAATATGAAAATGTTAACCTAAAGAAGAGGAGAAACTAGAATGAGAAAGTCCAAATTCCAAAACTAGACGCGGAGGTGGTGATGTTATGTAGCTCATGAAAGGGATATATTTGGATCGCACGAAATAACTGCGTGTGTTCATTCTTTTCGGCTCCTTTCTTAGTATTTTCAAGACGCATTTGGCTTCATCTATTGCTTCGCTGATTTCCATTTCCCTAAATTTTCCTCGCATTCCTAGATGATTCTAAAAAACGCGCTATCTTTAATTATTTTTTACACCCCATAATTAATTATTTTTTTATTATTTCAATTCTATGATCAGACCATCAGTCAATTTAACAAAATTGACCACCTTAACAATTCTAAACCCTAAAAATCCTACCCACCAAGTTCCCTCGTCGCCACTGTCCACCACTGCGGCACTTGCCACCATCTTGCCGCCTCTTCCGTACTCTCCTGCCACCACTCTCACCCTCCACCACCACCCCAGCCCCTTCACAGTCCACTCTGACAACCCTGCCACCCATCTTCTCACTTTCTTTGCGGTGCCACTCCCTCTCTGACAGCCCCTTCCTCTCTCCCTTCTATATAACCTTTTGACTTTCCATTTCCTAAACCCTAACAATGAGATTGTATTTGGCCACGGTACACCTAACCAAGGACTATAATATTATTTGTCATGATAATACGAACAGAGGTCAAAGGGGGTTGGAGGTGGTAAGAGAGGGGGCATGGGGAATAGAAAGGAAAGAGTGTCCAAATATTGGGGAGGGAAGTGAGCAACGACAAATTTAGGAGATATAGTGGTAGCTAGGGTTAGGGTTTACGAGAGGGTTTTTGGATGGAGGTAAAGTGCGACAAGGAGAGTGAGGGAGGAGAGAGGAAAGGTGGAGAGGGGTGGAGGCAATGAGGGAGAGCGGGAGAAGAGAGAGAACAAAGGGAGTAAGGGTGGCAATGTATTTTGGCAATGGCAGCTGTCAAAGGTTGGCTGTGGTGGGTGAATATAAATAAGGTTTAAAGATTAGGGATGGATTGTATATACTATGCAAAAAATTGATTATTAGTGATAATTAAAAATTATGACAATAAAAGAATCATCCCAAATTTGTTATTAAAAGTTTGTAGCTAAAAGTATATAATGACAATTTATTGATCCGTCACAAAATGTATGATATTAGTGAGAAATGTGAAATTGTCACTAAATGATCTCTTTTTGTAACGATTTAGTTTGTAACTAAATCATATAGACTAATCGTCACTAAAAATAATATTTTAAAATTTTAAAAATATAACTTTTAGTGACAATATATGATTTTTACAAATTTATAATTTTTTAGTGACAACAATTCTTATCACTAATAATCAAATTAAAAATGTATATTTCATAAATTTAAATAATATAATGTCAATTTCTTTTAGGATGAGAAATTAATCAGGAAGAGACTCTCGGTCCATGTGCACAGTGCAGCCCCACCTCATACTAATTACTTAATTATCTTAAAAAGGCAAGTGAAGATATTAAGAGGAGTTGAATTTGAAACCTTCACTTTCTTAAATATAATATGTTATCAACTCATCTATATATTCTTTGTTATTTATGTCAACTTTATTTTATTATTTTAGATTATAAAATATAGTGAAGAAAACTATAAATTCAAAAATATATATTTAAATTATTTACCACAAAAAAATATATAAGCAATTATAATGAATAATTAAATATTAATGTATTATAAATAATATCAATCAACTAAAAAATAATTTATATTAATTATTTTACTAAATCTACTAAATAAAAGGCGATTTCTTAGAAATAAATTTTATGTATATTATGTTTATTTTTTGGAGCAACGTTTTTGACCAGATATACTTTAAATTATTATTTAGTTTAACTTAACAACTAATAAATCCTCAAGGATTGAATTAAATAAAATTTTAGTAAAAAAAAATAAAGGTTGGTTTAATGATATTTAGCGATAAATTAAAAATGTCGTTACTAATTACCACTTTTTAGTCACAATTTTTTCTTTATCGCTAAAATTGTTGTCACTAAAAAATTTTTGATGCCAAATCCATTTTTGACACATTTAGCAAAAAAAGTTTCTGACAAATAAAAAGTCATCACAAAAATACAATAACACATTTTGTGACAGCAATTTGTATTGTCACAAAACTTGTCCTAAAAACATTTAATGACAAGTTAAAAATATCGTCACTAATAATTATTTTTTAGTCGCAACTTCTTTGTTGAAGCTAAAACTATTGTCTCTAAATTATTTTTGCGCCAAATCTATTTTTGTGCAGCACATTTAGAAATAGAAAAATATGTGATAATTTCATGACTTTTCATTTTTAGTGTTAATTTGCGTTCTTGTCATAAAATATTTATTTTTAATTTATGTTTGTCACATAAAGTTTTGTCACTATAAACCTTTTTTCCTTGTACTTGTTGAATATTAAAGAGGTTGTATAAAGTAAAAAAATAAATAAATAAAACTAAAAGGTAGGTGCCAAGGCGGTCCGATGACTGCCTAACGCCCGTCTTTGATGAGGTCCCAAATTTTTAAGACCATTTATGATATGTACAATAATATATTAGTTCTAAAAGTAATTTATCTTGACAAAGTCTAAAAAATATTATTTATTAGGCCCAAAAAATGCCTTTTATTATATAAACTATGATACTTTAATTTTAAAAATAAATATCCTTTTTGACAAAGCTTAAAATATTATTTAATATCCCACAAATAAAATAGTCTAGTTCAAATTAAAACAAATTCAATTTTTTATTAGATTGGCTATCACAAGAAAAATTAAGTAAATAAATATTAAAACAACTTGATTACAACAATTTAATTAACATATTGCATCTCAAAAAGCGGAATAGAATTAATTAAAAAAAATATAAAAATATTAAACTAAAAAGTCTTAATTTTAAATATGGCACAAAGCTTTCAAAATAATCAGACTGCTACTTGGTAGGCGCATACTTAGAAGGTGTGGGCGCTCACTATGAGTAATGCTATTTTGGCCGACTTAACAGGTTGATTTGACATGTTTACTATTATGGCATAATTAAAATTACTAGTTTTTCCTTTAGTAATAGAAAATCATAACCGGTCAAATTTTATGTTCGAAAGACTCATTTTCCTCCATTTACTTTGCATTTTGTGCAACTCACTTTCACCTCAATAGAAAATCACATCACATTTGAAATTTCTACTTCTAATTTGTTTGATCTTTTAGTTTTCTCTTTTTATGAGGAACAAAAATATAAAAATGAAATTTCAAAATATTAATAATTCAAAAAAGACAAAGCAAGTTTTCAGTCAAAATATGATTTTCTTTTTTATTTTTAGTGATTTTTTCACTTTTTATTTAGAATTTGATTCTATTGTTACGAGAAACAAAAATGTAAAAAAGAAATATCAAAATATAATATTTCAAAAATGACAGCAAATTTTCAGCCAAAATTTGATTTTCATTTTTCTTTTTAGTTGTTTTTTTTTTCAAATTTAATTATTTGTTATTGAGCGCACTATTGTTTTTTTGTATAGTATGTTTAAAAAAATTTTGAGAGAATTAATTCGAAATCAAATGATCTTTTTTTGTATACTAAATATGTAACTGTCCAAGTAAACCATTGGTTCAATAACTTGAAAAAAGATATTAACAACGTGGTTTAAAATGCTTAAGTCAAGTTATTAATAGTAGCCCAAAATTTTTTTATATACCAGATTAATTTTTTATTTCCCACCGATGTGTGATGAGTTATCACAATATCTCTCACTCAAAGACGCGATCGATGTCCTCGTCGCGTGATCCAAGTCTTTTCCCTAGTTGAGATGTGGATAGCAACCTACTAGCGGACACAAAACAGCCTATTAACGTGCACAAGGTATACAATCTCGGAACTTCTACCCATCTCCGGAACCTCTACTCCTCTATCCACACTGTCACGGAGCACACCACGGGATCAGTGTTGCTTTGATACTATTTGTAACGATCTAAGTAGACTATTAACCCAATAATTTGAATAAAGAATTTAACAATACGACTTCAAATACTTAAATCAAGTTATTAGTAGTATCCTATAAGTTGTTTTATACATAAAATTAACTTGTTATCCCCTACCAATGTAAAATGAGGTATCATAAAATAACCCAATAAGTGAATTTTTCAGAAAAAGTCGCAAAAAAAAAAAAATCTAAACAGACCTTAACCCCAAAAAATATAAGGTGTTAAAGTGTGAATAAAACTCCAAAAAGATTTAACACGATTACAGCAAAAAATTTGGTCACAATATAAAAAATAGAAAATACAATAATAAATTAAATTAAATTAATAAGAAAACTTTTATTCTATTTATTTTATTTTTGATGATATTTTTGTATATTTGAATAAAAATTTTCTTTTTCAATTTTTTATCAAAATTATCGAAAAAATAAAATATTTTACCTATAAAAATTTCTGAAATACAAAAAAAAATTAAAATATTAAGAGTCTTGCTATATGCACATAAAGTGAACATATATTTAGATACACTTTTTTTTATATGTGGTGGGTCTTACACAATTGTGAAACCACTCTAATGTGAGAGAGATGCAACCGGATATGTGCACCTAAATATTTTTTTTTACTAAATAAATAATCATAATTTATATTATGTGGGTCAACTCTTGTCTTTTAATTAGACAATAAAAGTGATTTATCATGTTTATATCGTAAAATTCATCATCACAATATTAGGTTGATTTTTTTTGGTAAGAAATAATTTTTAAGTTGTAATATTTGAAATATCTAGAAAATTACTATCTTTTTTTTAATCTTGTTGTCCAATAAAAAAATCCTATACACATCTCAAACACTCTAATTTTTTTAGAGTAAAATAACTGTAATACAATCAATTAAAAAAAGTCCCATCTCTTCACAAAAATTAAAAAAAAATCTTTACAAATATTTCAGACACTGCAACTTAAAAAAATAAAGACATATTAAATATTTTAATAAAAAATTAAAAAAAATACTATAAAGAATTATCATAAATAATCTATTTTTTTAATAAAAAAAACTAAGCTCTTAAAAGCCAAGTTTTTCTTAACATTTTAAACAAAATCAACATAGAATTAATACATGATATTTTGAAAATATCAAAGAAATTATGATTATTTTAATTTTCATTTTTATTTTCATGGCTTACCGTGAACCAGTGATTATTGTGACACAGCCGTAACCAATATGACGGTTCATGCATCCGTTAATTTCGACCAACGCTTTTCACGGGCTTGACCAATCAAAAAGTTCAACCGAAAAAAGTGAAAAGAAAATTATTGGGTGTTAGTAAAGTATCACGTGTTGTTATTTATTAGATTTTTTTAATAAGGGCTGATTGGTAATTAGATTAAAATTTTTCATTTTTTTTTTGTATTTTTAGCTAAAAAGTTAAATTAGACTCAAAATAAGTTATTTGGTAATTTAGCTTTTAAATTAACTTTTTTTAAGTTAGTTATTTTGATAAAAAGTTAGTTTTTTTTATTTTTTGTTTAAAATGGACAATTTTATCTTTTTATATATTTGATATTAATAATTATATGTAATTGATAGCGGTAGTAAATAAATTATAAATAAGGAGATATTATTGTATTTTAAAAGTTATGGGAGTTTTGATAAAATATTCTCGGAGTTTGTATTTTGATTTGATTTTTTTACTTTTTTTTTCTTTTTTGTTAAACGTGCAACCTTAACTTTTTGGTATTTTTAGCCAAAAAGCTAAAAAGCCAAATTCCCAATCAAGGCCTAAAAAAATATGTATATTAATTGAGTTATTTTTTACCACATACTTATTCAATAAGGACAAGCTATTATTTTTCTATTTGAACTTATTTTTTACTACATAATTAAATAAAAAGATTATACTGGCAATGCTATATGATTTTTTGACACTATCAAATAATTACATAGAAAATAATAAACTTATGATGATCAAATTATTTTTTTAAAAAAATTGTACCTGCTTAGGCCAATGGATCAAGAATCAAGATGTTCTGAACTTTTAATTAATTCAAAGATTATTATTTTTTATTGATAAGAATGTGTATTATTTTTAGTTTTCAAAATCAAGCATATTCTTATATGTAAAAAACAATAATTTGTAATTATTTCTGTAATTTAAATATATTTAAACTAAAAAACAATTATACCTGATTTGGTCAAATTTTGTTATTTTTAAAATTCTTTTCATGCGAGCTAAAAAAGTTAAAAAATTTAACCAAAATACAGATAGATTACTTGTTTGGTTAGGGATTTGGTAGTGAAAAAAAAGAAAAGAAAACTTAACTTGGGTGTTTGGCGTTAAATTAATAGTTTATAGATCGTAACTTGTAGCAAAAACTATAAGGGTATAATAAATATGATAACTTATAATTAAAATAGATTAAAAAAATAGTTATAACTTACACTAAAAATTATGAGTATTTAAAAGAAATTTTTAACTTATCACTAAAATTAATAGCAAAAAGTAAAAAACTCGCCTCATAAGAAAACACCCCTTGTTTGTATAGCTCTCTTGTTAACGAAGGGATGAAAATTTGAAAAAGTTAAAACAAAACAAAAAAGTAAAAGGCGTGCATTTTTTTTTTTCTCTTCAACGTGAAAAAAACAGTAATACACTAAATTCAAAATGGACTAAATTCACTTATTGTATAACTCATACCACAAACAATTGAATTTGGACGATTCTTTTTAAATTCTTATTAAGTTTGTGAATTTGTTTTTGATGGGAATATAAAGAATAAGGCTTAAAACTTGGAACGATCCAAGTTTTAAGCCATCAAAGTCCATCAAAGTCCTTCTGGTGACCGAACATCAATAGTTTTCATGGTAAGTAATATTTTTGTGAAAAAAGATACAATTCGACGACTACGTGCACAAACTTAAAATATGTAACTAATTATAGATTATTGAAGTTTTAATAGTGAAAATAAGTTTTGTACAAAAAAGTAAAAATAATACAAATTCTTACAGATAAAACTTTAGTGATTTATGATTGATTCAGTATTTTAAATATGCGCACTTAAACTTTTTCAAAAAGAAAATGGTAACCACCATTTAGTAACCGGTGACCAATGTATACAAAAATATTAATATTTAGGAAAATAAGATATAAATACTTATAAAAATATGTAAACAATTATAAAATGTGTTTCAGATTTTTATTTTTTTGAATATTACCTACATCTCATCCAATATTTGTTGATCATATATATATTTCGTTATAGTAAAAAACAGTCTCGTCTGATTTTTAAAATGAATTGAATTGAATTGGGTAATATATTCATCATATTATTTTTTTAGTGCAATTCCCGCTTAAAAATATTAGGATTCGGGTTAAAACATCATAGATAATTAGACACAAAAAATAAGTTATTTACGTAGTTTGACCTTAGCCTACGTCTACGCAGAGAGATGAGAATTAATTTATATATAATACAAATTAACGATTTTACAAAAAAAAGGAGAAAAGAGAAACATTAAATTCTGAATTTTGAATCCAATGCAATTACTCGGTAGATTATGAAAATATTTAGGGCCTGCTTGGGATGTTTTAAAAGCTTAACTTTTAAGAGATATAACTTTTTTAGACAAAAAAAAAAGAGAAAAAAAAAATTAGATATTATTTGGGATAATTTTTTCGGGTTGCTTTTTTATTTTTTATTCAAATGTCTAAAATTCCTTACTTTTACCTTTTAAGTTCTAATATTTGAGAAATTGGCACATGTTTTTTTGTTTTTATAATAAAATTTGTTTTAATCTCATCTAACTTTTTTTTATTGGGATTATTTCCGTCCTAATTTTAATTCCCTAAAATACACTTAATCACAATTTTAGAAGATTTCATTGATCAAATTATTTTCTAAACGAGAATAAAAAATTTCGCCCAAAAAATCTCCTCCAAAATCTCACGCCGCAATCACCGCAATCCTAGCTCTGTCGCTGTCTTCATCCTCTGTTGCCATCATCAACCCTGATGTCATAGTCGTCCTTTCTCGCTACTACGGTCATTATCCTCAACGTCACCATTGTCAACCCCGATGTCATCGTCATCCTCCCTTGTCATTGCCGTCATCAATCCTCGCCAACTATTACATGTATAAGTCGTATTCTGCAATGTATTTTCAATGATCTTGCACCTCATATATAACTAATACATGTATTAGTTAAGATACCTTTATGATTCTACTTTGTATTTTTAGTGATACCGCAGTTCAAACACAACTGATACATGTATCAGTTGAACTCTGCCTTGTACTTTCAGTGATCTCGTAGGTCAAACACAAATGATATGTACATTAGTTGGACTATACCTTTTATTTACAGTAATCCTACAGTGCAAACAAAATTGATACATGTATCAACAATGTCAGGGTTGACGATGGCAAGAGATGTTGATAGCAACGGCGATGGATGATAATCACAGAGCGAGAAAGAACGATGGCGACGTCGGGGTTGACGATGGCGACGTCGAGAGTGACTGCGATGGATGATGAAACCGGCGAGGATGAAGACGATGACAAAGGATGCAGATGGCGACAGAGGATGAAGACGACGCGATGTGGATGATTCCACTATCTTGGTCGTGGCTTTGGTTCTGTACACCGGAGAGGAGGAGGAGGAGATCAAGGTCGGCGGTGGTGGCAAAGAGAATGAGAAGGAGGAACGACGGCGGTGGCAGTCTAGGGATAGCAACTAGAATTTACAGAATGGAAGGGAAAGGCAGTAGTGGTTAGAGTTATGCTAATTTATTTTCTTAGATGAACATGGAACAGTTATACACAAAATTCAGAATCTGGTGAATGCTAAAATGGTGAAGATGTGATTTTAAAATCCTATAATTAAGGGATATTTTTCTCTTATTTAGAAGTTTCTCATAAATAACAGTACCCATATAACAACCATATACAGATAATATGGGTATTTTAGTCCTCTCATTTCGTTAATTTAAAAAATATAAGTAAATGCAACAACAAAAAAAGACGACGAGACTAAAACTCTTATGATGTCTAAAAACATGACTAATTCTCAAATAACTCTTAATTTTTATATATTTAGTTTGTATTGGATTAAGTAATAGACTAAACTATAACTTGTTTGATTTGCATATATAAAATTGAATTAAAATTATTATTTTTTAATTTTACCCTTATATTAAATGAAAAACACGAAACTCACTCTTTTTTATCTCTTCTCACTGCTGTCTATCCTTCCTTTTCTTTTTATTTTCTTACTTTATTTGGTTTTTTCACGATTCGGCATCTCTACGTCTAACGAGCCTCAATAATTGATAGAAAATCAAAACACATATAAGAAGGACAAGAAATCAAAACTTCTCTCTCCCACACCCAAATGCAATGACAAGAAAACAAAACACATATTAGAACAATAAAAGCAGGAAAAAAGTCATAACATAATATTTTCCTATATATATATTGGACATTATAGGCCTAGAGTGGGAGTCTAGGATTCGAAACCCGGTTGGTGAGGAGCGCCCAACCACTTGAGCCATGGGCGTCCTCAACATATCACAATTTTAGTAATGAGATCAGGACAAGGACAACGTGTTTATTGTGAGCTTATTATGGAAGGTTCACCACCATTGTAGCTTTTGGTAAATGGTAGGACATGCAATGTTGGGGGTAATTTGGCCAATTTAATGTTATTCAGTCGGATTGGCTTCGTAATACTATATCCTCTTTGGTCATGTTTGAAATTAGGAATTAGAGAGATTGAACTAATAGTCCAAAAATAAATTTTATCTCATATTTGTTTGACTTTTTTGTGTTTGGATTAATAGTCTGAACTAAATTTCTAATATGTGATACATAATTAGTGGGGTGCGGGTGGGTGGAATAAATAGTTCAAGAATTATAGAAAAGAAGAGATTATTAACCATAAAATAATAATTTGGCCATTCAATTTTAACTTTGTAACAATTTAAAATTTTTCTTATTGACCATTTTATATCTTTATTTATATTTCTTAGTGTTTTTGATATAGTTAAATTAGTGAGTTTTTTTTTTAAAAAAATTAGTTTTAATTTTTTGTTCCATTTTTTTCTTTTAAAATTTTAATTTTTTACTTGTTTCTGGTTCCATTTTATTTTAATTTATGAAATCAATAAAGGATTGAATTAGGGTAGAGTGGATATTTTTTATTTTCTTTTCTACTTAATTTTTTTGTCTTATTTTGTTTTAATCTATGAAACTGACAAATTTGGGCTAGATATATTTTCTTTCCCAAAAATAAACAATCAATAAAATTAAATTAAGCTATAAATATTCAATCTAATGAATTTAATGTCTCATAACTAATAGTCCTTAAAATGTCAATCCAAGTCTTTTAGACATAACAAAGACCTATGAGGCTCTCAACCCTTAACTTTCAATAGCTCATTTTGTGAGAGCTTGTGATGACTAATAACTATAATTCCAATTATTCATTGTATAAATTTTGTAATAAAAGATTATTTATGCAAAATTTAACTTAATCATACATCAATAAGCACATGAATAAATTCTATTTTATTTTATAAAATAGATGATTTTAATTTAAATAAATTGTTTAAAGTTAAACGGTTCATTTTTGTAAAATAAATTACAATTTTTTATTTATCTATCGGTATTCAATCTAGTTGAATTCTTGCATAGAAATTTTTTTTTATAAACTCTACAAAATAGATAGTTCGAATTATCGTTGTAGGCTCGCTACAAGGTGACAAAAGGGAATTTTAAGAAATTTTTTAGATAAAGGGTGTTGAGAGGAGAGGATGTTTACCATATGGCCTAAAGGGCCTGGACAACCCAAGCAATACTTTGAAGAGAAAAATGAAATACCCCCCATATAAAACAAAAATCTTACTTTCGAGAATCCGAACACTTTTTGAAAGTGAGAAATGACAATAAAAGTCTCAGGAGATGTTTGTTTATTTTAGAAAAAGTTAATTAATTTTTTTAAATTTTTTTAATAAAAATACTTACACACATTTTAAATAAATTATTTTTTTTGAGTAAAATAACTATATTATAGTTTGATCTTTGCTTAAATAAACTAAAAAAATCTTAACTTAAAGTGGTTTTAAGCCCAAAAAAAGTTTAAATAAAAACAATTATTATAATTTTTTAAAATTTATTTTTACATAATTTTATATTTAATAAATATATTTTTTATAAATTTTGATAAATAAATTTTAAAAATATAATTTTTATAAAAAATGGACGTGCATAATAAAAGTTATGATATTTTTAAAAATATATAAAGTTATTTTATGTAAAAAATAAAAAGGCTAAAGACTAATAGTTTTTAAAATTTCAAACGAGACTTTTTAATATTTTTAACTTTAAATTAAAATATAAAAAACTAAACTTTAAGCTATTTGTCAAACGAGCCTTATTGAAATTTATAGATCAATAAACCGCCCCCAAAATACATCAAAATATATATATATGAATTTATGAATTTGGGCCTGGTTTTCTTGGGCTTGAAAGTGGGCCCCATCCGCACAACCACTATTTCTGTGCGATGCCCTAGTTGCGCATGAAGCTCGGTCGCAGACCTAAACCCTAATGTCGATTTATCTATAAAACCCCCTCTTGCCTTCTTCGTGCTTACCCTACAGGTAAACTTAATCGAATGAATCATATTTGATTCAGTAAGATGAGGGTTATTCTGTTTTCATCGGTCATTTGCTTGTGTAATTAGGTTTTTGCTTCTTGATTGTGATGTCGGTGTAATGAACTTAGATTTATAATGTAAAATTTGGGTATTGAGTTGCAAATTCGGTTATTGGTTTACATTTTTTCTTGATTAGGTGTTTGTTTGATCGCAATGACTTAAAATAGCTTATGTAATAATATATTTTGGTAATTTACTTGTAAGAAAAAAAAGTATTCATTTTGATAATTTGCTAGTGATGATAAAATAGACAGGGACATCAGAACTCCACAGGAGGAAGATGACTTAGTCTTTGGGAATCTCTCTGATGCATTTTATTTGTAAATGGATTAAGAAGATAGCCATTTTTGGTGGGTTCACTATGCACAGGGACTTTGATGTCACTGTGATTCTAAATTGTCTTGATTTTTGGAATATTTTGAAATTTCAAGGTGTAAGCTATTAAAAAGGAATGGGTTTATTAGAGTTTGATCCTTGCTTAAAAAGGTTTGGATGTATTCCTGTCAAATTTTGTTTCATTTTAAGAGTGCCAATGATGGTTATAAATATACTATGAGTCTCTACAATGAAAATAATTTGATCTGAGGCACTTGTTTTATGGCCAATTTTGGTCTTTTGAATAATTTATTGTTTCAGTCTCCCTGGACTTGTAAATGTTGTTTTATACCCTACAGTTTGTGCATGTGACGATGAAACAGACAGGGACATCAGAACTCCCATGTTGGAGTATGATGATTTGTCTTTGGGAATCTCTCTGATGCGGACTTTTCCCATATTTGATAGAATGGTTTTTGTTGTTTTACACTTGCGGAATTTGTTTCCATCGTTTCCATTTTCTAATTGATTCACTTAGAATATTTTAAGAGTTGATTTTTAACCCATTCAGTCCCTCTTTCCTGTTGGTGTCTTTTCATGATTCTATATAATATTCTTTGGTTTTTCTTGCACGTATAGTTAGTATATAGTTAGTATGCCGTGTAAGTTTGTTTTCAAAATTTGTAAGGACCGTGTAAGTTACATTTGCCTATGATGCATTTATATGCACGTATCATCAGACTTCTAGATGATGATGATATCTGATTGTCACTACCTCTGAGGCAAAATTGTCAATAATTGGGATTTGAGTTTGTTTTTGGTTTTGCTTTTTCCGATTAATCCAAAAGTTCGTGATTTTGTCTATGTTACTTGGATTAAGATACTCTACATTTTGTTTAGATGTACTCGCTAGTTTTCCTAATTATTGAATATATATGGACATACCTAGCAATGGATATTGATATGGAGATATGAAACGTGCAAGTCATTAGGTTATATTTATAATTATATTTATACATATGTACATGCATATAAAATTTTGTATAAAGTCTAAAAAATACAAGGCATGTTGTATAATTTATCTTTTTTGTAACTATATAATGCTAGACATATTACTATCCAGTGTATTCAAAAGAACAATGATTTTGTTGCTCTTGATAATGATTTTTTTCCTAGTTGCAACTTTTCAAAGCCAAAAAAATACCATGTCGCATAAAATTATTACATTAGTATTACGCGGTACTCTCAGTAGATAAAAAACATTAATGCATAGCAAGTGAACTAGTTTGTCTCCCATCTACCTAACAAGGTTGTGCCAACATTGTCCCACTTAGATGTATTTTCTACGATATGATTAGGTTGGAGTACTACGTAAGTAATGCTATATGGTGTTTTAGGATTACTAGATAATTACTCCAGTTAGATGATGATATGATGATGTGTTCTACACGAAAATTGTGTCTTGTCGAGTACAAGGCATTCAAAATTGGAGTGACGATGTAACATAGACATTGTTGAAGCCTCTGGATGGGTTTCCTAATATTGGATTTTGTATTGAGATTGATGTGTTATTTCTCTGGTAATTAGTTACTGTTTACCCTGGTAGCAAGTTGCTAAAATATCTATGATTCTTCATGGCTCATGTAGCATACCTCAATCGTATGGTCTTGGATAATAACCTATTATGTGTTTAAGAAACGTTCTGTCAGATATGATGATCATAATTTGGGCAAAACCACTCTCCTTTAAAAT
>JAULJZ010194072.1:0-13409 GCA_032270985.1 Heliamphora pulchella | reverse complement strand
GCAATGTGGAATCAAGCTAGAACCAAGTAATGCAGGAAAATCACATCAGATTGTGGAGCAATTACAAAAATGTTCTCAATAGTGTGGGTTTGGTACTTTTTAGTAAAATATTTATATCACGAGGTATAAATAATATTTTTGAGCAAGGCCAAGGAAGTTTTCAAGGATAAGACAAAATTTTAAAAAAAAAAAAAAACTCATTTAAAATCACTCAAAAGGGTTTACTAAAAATGGTGCTATTTTAAATTGTCATAATCTAGACAAAATAGGACTAGGTTTGAAGATGAATAAAGATAGGGGTGCTAGAGGTATCCTACATCATAAGAAAGATCACACATCATCTAGACATATATATAAGTACTTGAAGTTCAAAAATTATAGCAAAATAAATTTTTTTAGCTATTTTAACTGAGATACACAAAGTCTAATTTTAAAATAGAAAGTGAATGGATCATAACTAAGAACATGATAAATTACATTTTGGGGCTATCAAGCCATGCACGCAAGCTTAGAGCATTTTAAACCAAAGTTCTAATACAAGTTTAAAATAAAATCCAGAAGTAAAAAGTTAAATTAAAATGCTCTCTTTCTCTTTCAAAATCTCAGCTAGGGGGATGAAATGTGCTGAAATTAGCTAAATTAAAAAGGCCAAGGATGGTGAGTTAGTTTGAGTGAGAAGAAATAGACTAGTGTCGTAAGTGCATGGTAGTGGTCTTCCTAGGATAAGACTTGTCAATGGATCGCACTCAAGAGGCATAGGGAAAAATGGTGCAAGCTAGCGCATGGAGTTAAAAAGTGTTTATTTTGAAATTGATTATTCTTAAAAATATAAGGCACGAGAGTGTTATTGTGGGAGCGCCTTTAGGTACGAGTTATTCTTAATAATTATACAAAATAAATGTAACTATCATATCCAACTTAGCCTCTATTTAGTCTAGTTTTTTTGAAAACTTTTTGCTTCTTACTTGTTTGGTCTTTTACTGTAATTAATTGATTTTTTACTATTTTTTTTATATTTACTTTTTTTTATTAAAAAAAGTCAAAAAATCAAAAAATCTTATAAAAAAAACTAGGCCAAATGCACGCTTATTTCACTAATTGCCACATTTACTTGGTCTAGTTTTATATCTCAATATGATAAAAATTGTATTCGTACTCCACACCCGAATTTGAGACATTAATGTGTTTCTTGCACTAAAAATAATTAGGTATGTTGACAATAATGGTCCTGTTTGGGTAAACCAATTTATTGGCTTATTTGGCTTATAAGCCAAAAATAAGCAGCGTTACTCAAACGATCCAAATAAGCCAAATTTTAAGCCAATAAATTAATAAGCCAAATAAGCAAAAAATCACCCAAATGAACCAAACTTATTTAAGCAAATAAGTCAAAATAAGTCAAATAAGTCAAAAATCACTCAAACAAACCAAGTTTAAACGAAGTGGCTTATTTGTGTCACCCAAACGAACTAACTTATTTGTGTTTTGGCTTATTTGATTATAAGAAAATAAGTAATTAGCTGCCCACCCAAACAGGGCCAATGTCTAAATCAAATCTGCACAATACCACACAATGACATATATTATTGTATGATAACTGATAACTGATTATTGTTGGATCGTAATAAACTATATTTTGATTGCCAAGAAGATCACGTCACTTAGTTTCTTCATCCGTCTTGCTTCGCACCCTCAACCCATCAATAAACGATTTTCCACGAAGTTCGCGCTTTAAAAACGCCCTGAAGAAGTCCGCGACGGTCGTTGTTGTGAACAATGCTGGGGTTTCAGGTGTGACGAGGCTGGCTACCGGACCTAAGTGCCCGTCGAGTCTCGGGGTGACAAATGTAGCTATGGAGATCCTCTCTTTGTCTGAGTTAACAACTGCCCGATGCTCGATGCTTTGGTAAATTCCATTGCTCATGATCTGTAAATATATCCATGGCAAAGAATAAAAAATGCAGTGTTAATAGATTTCCTAGTTTATTGAGGCTAAGATCAATTTTCCTCAGTTAGGAAAAGAGACAATGATTTAAGAAATAGAGCCAAGAAGTTAAAAATGTATTCTGAGCGAAAGCTAATAATGTTGTTCATTGATACTTATGAGTATATTTGACAGTATCACACATTTGAGTAACAGGGCATCATCATGCTCTATTTGAGATGTCTACAGTTAATAATTTTGTGAAAAGAAAAAAAAAATCATATTTTGCATGTGTTTAAAAAAATTACTTTTTAGATTCATCTAGTTATAAAAATTTTAAAAATAACAAATTGATTTTTAAAAAAAACATGGAAGAAGTTAAAATAAGGCCGAACAAAGAATTTTAAAAAGCTTTATTTTTAAGGAAATCACAAAACGATTCGATGGTTTAAATGACAACAAAGTATACCCATTAGTAGTGCTATCTTGCAGCCTAGGAAGTTTTTTTTACTCCCCAAACTGTGGTAAAATTTCTAAGTATTATATAACATTCCATCAATAAATTAGATCTTTGTAGAAAGTTGGGTGTTTAATTCTTTTTGACATAAAAATTGATCACAAGTTAAAGCTTTTAGCTATACCTCTGTCCCCATCAACCCAAAGGAGTAGAATTGACAGGGGGGATTAAAGTTTGACAAGTGAAATAAACAAAGATTTCACCTAAAAACTCAATTCACAATGACTAGTGAAAATATTTAAACTAATTAAAATGTTAGGAGCTGAACAACTCACATTACCTCGAACATATCACCAATGTTGACTATAAAAGCGTTAAGAACAGGCTTAATAGGAATCCAACGTCCATCTTTCTTTATTTGCAATCCTTCCACTTCATTGAGCTGGAGGAGTATGGTGATGGCGGAACCATCAGCGTGAGTCGATAAGCCGATGGCGAGCTCTGGTTGCGGGCATGGAGGATAGTAGTTCATCCTCATTAATTGCAAACTTTCCTCCTCAAATAACAGTTTCATCTCTTCATCCTTCACTTTTAGTGCCTTTTCCATATGACTAATTAACTTTATGGAAAGATCTTTCATTTCCTGGCAGTATGCTTCAATGGTATCCCTGTATTAGAGAAGTAGCGTTCATTAAGTGATGTGTGGTGCCTTGAATGCAACTAATAATACTCTTATAAGCTGATACAGAGTTGTTCGATCTTTTATTTATAAAAGCCTATGAACATTGAAAGACAAACGCCAAATAATTATAGTAGAAGCCCGCTTGTACTTTTAGATTTGAGCTCAACTTAAATCTTTTTGTGTGTTTATTTTTTGATTATTTGATTTTTGCTTTGCTAGCAACTATTGGCTTCCTTATTTGTTTCCTACTATATGAGTAGGATTTCATGGGTTACAAATAGTGATTGTAAACCTTTGAGAAATTCAATTTTTTATTAATAAGTATTTCCAAGAGAGAGTTTCTCTTTATTTGTATTTGTGTTAGAAAGAATATCTTTAATTTCAAGTGGGTTTGTAGGATTTCAATCCTAGTGTTCTTCTAGTTGATATGTTCTCTGCATCGTAACTCGTTACCCAACCCGCTACCCGCTCCATCCATTTTATTATTGGTGTGTATTATGACCCAGTCCT
Organism: Heliamphora pulchella; assembly: GCA_032270985.1. Lineage (NCBI taxonomy): Eukaryota > Viridiplantae > Streptophyta > Magnoliopsida > Ericales > Sarraceniaceae > Heliamphora > Heliamphora pulchella. Next base: position 9,836 of record JAULJZ010194072.1, on the reverse strand, counting down.
TTTAATTTTAAGATTACTCAACATGACAAGGTATACATGGATCTAAGGTCCTGTTTGATAAAGGGTTTGAGCTTATGAACTGGCTTGCTATGCTGGTGGGTGAACTCAATATAGTGTTGTTTGTTTTCCAATTTGGGTGTTGAGATTAATAAGCCATTGGACTATCAATCCATCCAGAACGGTGGATTCTGAAACCGAGCATGACCCTAACTTTGGTAATCCAGTCCATTAAAGAAGACACAATTTCCCCTCATAAGTCAATATATTTCCAATCATACCCTCCCATTTACGCACTACATCTTCGCAGCATCTTCATGCGCAAAGTCCAATTATTTTCGATTTACCTTTTTATTTTTTGTTTATTGTTTATTATTTCTAATTATTAATTTTTAATTTTTAAAATTATCTGATGATTAAATTTTCAGAAATTTAGAAAAATTAATAAAAATGGAAAAAAAAATTCAAAATAAACAACATAAAAGTTAATTTATTAGCTTATTTAACTTAATTTTAAACAAACTTAACTTATTAGCTAATTTCAAAAAATACAAAAAATATTTATTCGTTTCTACTACAAGGGTAATTTTAAAATTAACTAATATAATCATGCCTCAAACCATTGGCCCCGTTTGGGTGGACCTTACCTATTTATTTATTGACTTATTAGCAAACAAGTCAAATCCCATTTAAGCAATTTTGTTTGGGTGGCTTGTGGTTTATTTGCTTATAAACCAGCTACCCAAACGATCTTATTTATTTATTTAGCTACCAAAAAACAAGTTTATTTGCTTATTTCTTTATTTTTAACTTATTTGGTTATCTAAACTACATGACTTATTTTTTAACTTATAAGCCAATAAGCAAATAAGCAATGTCACCCAAACGGGGTCATTATCCAATCTCATCTAAAACAAACATGAGTTTTTGTAATCCTTTATATTATTCTACCCAAATCAAACACAAAAAAAATTAATTCCATCTCATTCTTAATCTCACCTCATGCATAATCTCACTTCGTTTCTAATCCTTATATTAATACCACATTAATATTAATCTCACCCAATTTATACTAGTTGTCAAATGAGGACTAAGGGTTTTCATACGAGTTACAAATATTATCGCCTCATTGTTCTCCTTCAAGTGATTTTTCAATTGATCTTCACCTGTACGTAGATGTAGATCTTTAAGGTGTACTCTTTAAATTCTTTATATATATATTTTCTAACAAATTCAAAAATTGAAGGGGACGGTGAGGATTACAGGAGATCTTATTTTGCTTGGCACAAAACCAACTTTACATCTAGGAATTAGATCTTTAAATCCTCATCTTTAATCAAGGAAGAACAAATATGTCAAAATAAGTGTTGTACTACTCTCTACCACTCGTTGAATGTAGACACAACTCAAATATATCATGACACTTGTCAAATACACCATGTGATGTGTTTTAATTCTTTATTATTTTTTATGCATTAGACAACGGCCTCGTTTGTTGCGGCAGACTATTAGTTCGTCCGGACTATTAGTCCGGAGTATAGTCTAATCCGATATTTGTTAAGTCTTCGGACTAGTTATCCGGACGAATTGCTAATCCGCCATATAAGGAATAATTAGTAAGGGAAAAAAGTGTGGGATTAGAAAAGATTGAATTAAGAAGTGAATTTAAAAATTTTAACAAATAATAAGAAATATTAAAATAAATAACATAAAATTTAACAATAATATAAAATTTAACTTATTAATTTATTTAAGTTAATTTAAAAATAAATTAACTTAATACGATGGTAAATCATTATCTAATCCGTTATTTAATCCTACTCAATTCAAACACAAAAAAATTAATCCTACCTCACTACTAATCCCACTTCATTACCAATCTCACCTCACTACTAATTCAATCCAATTTAGTCCGGGTTATCAAACAAGCCCGTAACATGAATGCATACAATACATGTTCCCAATAATGGACACATGTAGGTCACGACTACGGCTCTAGTAAATTTTTGAAAAAGAATATTTAAAGGTCAAATAATATAATTATTTAAAACATGCTGATGGTGTTTGGTGTTGCTATATTAAACTAGTAGCTTATAAATTGTAATTTGTAGCGAAAGTTACAAGTATTTGATAAAAATTGTAGTTTGTAGTTAAAATAGAAGAAAAAAATAATAATTATACTTTATAGTAAAAGTTATGAGTGTGTAGAAAAAATTATAACTTGTAACTAAATTTAGTAGTTGAGAGCAAAAGTTACTGTTAGTAGTTTTGCCAAACACCCCCGCTAGCTAAAATAAAATAAATTAATTAAAGCCCTGATAACTATTTTGCTGGTTATTATTGTTGTTTGTTTTATTAGAATAATGTATTGAATAATTTAGATGATTATTTATTTTTATTTGTTTGTGAATGTTTTGTTTATAAATATAAAGTAAATATATAAATATTTTTTTGTTGTTTCCTCCTTCTGCTCATATCCTGATTTGTTTTTAAGTAATGGGGTCCCTTTTTGTGTCCTAATTTTTTTTTAAAAAAATCATCATATTCGGTGTCCATGCCCTATCTGTTTTTTAAAATCATTCTCTGTGTCGATCTTTGTTTGTGTTTGTGACCCACTTTCTTTTTGTCATCTATCAATGATGAGAGAGAGAGAGAGAGAGAGAGAGAACTACCTCATTGGAAGAGGAAGCTTAGGAAACAAATGGGGTTTTCTCCGATGAGCTGGGAGGGTGATTATGGCAAGCATGTCAGCCCAATCAAGCTTCTGATCTTCAGATACAACAAAGGCTTGTCCATATCCCTGAACATCACCAGGTTCTTGGTAAAACTTCTTTTTCTCTTCCAAAGGTAGTTTGAAGAATTCTTGAATGTCTAACTTCACTTTCTCCACTAATGAAGAGCTCACCCCATGATTGATCAACTGCAATTCATTTTTTGGTTTTATGTAAATCCACCAAATGTTGTATTAGCCACTATATAAATTTTGAATAAACAGAAAAAAAAATCCTTACGACAAAATCGGAAACAAAGCTGAGACGTAGACTATTATTGTATGGGTCATGCTAAGAACAATTCAATGACATCTCTTTAAAAGTAATATCAATATATTTTTGAAGGTGTGTAACCTACTATTTTTAAAAATATCAATATACTTTACACAACTATTAATATAATTTTTACCTCTTATCTACAACCCTAAGAACTGTCATTAGCATTTTCCTTATCATATATCTAGAAAAGGAGAAGAATTTGGTTCCTTTACCATGTAATTATTGTATAATGCATGAATTTAATGACAAGCATAAGTAGTAATTCAATAATAATTTAATTTGGATTAGATTAGTTATTGAATGATGTATTACATTATAATTGCATGGTAGCGGAGGCAAATTATTTGAAAAAGGGCACCTCAATAACAAAACTAGGCTATTTTTGTGCAATGCATCAATTCAAGGGCTCTTGATGCATGCACACAGTGTATGATATCAGCCATGAGATTAATATATATATTGTACAAAAAAGCACCACATAGGATCCATTCTTCTCAATAACGGAGCTAATCCCTTGGTCTTATGGTTTTAGGCATTGTTTGGGTTCTCTACAAAATAACAATTATAAAAACTTAGAAGTTTAAATTATACTTGTTTAGCATCTCAAAAAGTTAACTAAAACTTTTTTTTTTTACTTTTTTTTCAAGAAAAAAATTAAAAATTAAAATTTTTTAACGAAATAACTGTAATACCCTTAATATAAAAAGTCAAACTCTATAAAGCTCACTATTCAGTCCATAGTTCAGCTATTAATCCATCAGTTACAGAAACTCGAGAAGCAACAGAAGAGGCCAGCACTGCTTGACGTGTTCTCATGTAGTACTTGGTGGCTACGGCAGTTTGTGTTTCCAACCGTCAAGATTGTAAGCCTATAAAAGGCAATGAGTGTGTAGCTGATTGGTACGTAATATATCGATTTGATTCTACAAAATATATTATGTTAAGTCTTTAAAATATATTTAATAAATTATTTTATAATTTTTTTGGCAATAGCATCATCAGAAGTAGCTTAGAGGAGAAAATTGTGTAAAACGGGACAAAACAGAAAAGATGGACAAAATGAAAATTTTTACGAAAGTTGCGTCTGAACAGACGAATCCAACGTCTAGACGAAATTGGTCCAGTAAGAATCGCGTCTGGACGACGTCCGAACAAAATTTTTTTTATGATGATTACATCCTAACGAGCGTTCAGACGAAGCATAAAAGCGTTCGAACGGAACATCTAACATCCGGACGGTGCGCGCATGTAGAGTTGCACCTGGAGACTGAAACTGTTGGTGGAAAGCTCACCTATAAATAGGTGGCATGGGTTCGTTATTCGCATATATATCTCGTTTTAGAAGACAAAGGATTGACAGAAACTAAGAGGCCAATCCAGAAGGCTTAGAATATGTCAAGAAGTTGAAGACGGAGGCTCGAGACTTTGTTATTCTTTAACTTTTCATGCTTTCTAGTCACAATATGAGCAGCTAGGTTTTTTCTGTTATTAAGGGATGATGAATCCCTAGTCGGTATTCTTAAGAGTAGTTTAAACTAGTTTGTTTATTCTTTATTTTGGATTCAATTTGTTGTATGGTTTGAGACGTTGACATTTTGATCAACGAACTTTTAATTTGATTATCTAGTTCTATTTTTATTTTCTATAATTGTGAAAACGAGATCATACAACTGTTATATATATGCTTCAATATTCAAACGTGAGATACTCTATACTTCGTTAGGACGGGTCGTGTTTCGGACAATTCGTGCCAAAAAGCATAAATAGAGTATGCCATGTTTGGATTCGAGCTTATCTTCTTGATAATCCTTATCGGTCTTGTTGTCGCGACAAGATTGAATTAAATCGAATAAAGATAAACTAGAGTTTGAATAAAATTAAGAATTACTGGCTAGGGAGAATTCTAAACCTTAGAAACCTCTTTCTCACTTGAATTCTACAACTTTGATTTCTTTGCTTTTTAGTTTAATTAGAATCATAATCCAAATCAAACTCCTTTTTCTTAAAGAAAATCATTAATAAAATATTTATAAATAAATCATAATCGCATTTAAATCACTATAGACGATATCCGGACGATAGCTATTATCCTACGGGTCAAATCAGAGAAAACTAGATTTAGGGGGCTTATAGCCCATTCCAGTATTTCTTTTGTGCGTACTCGGCCTCCGATCTACCTGTCCAGTTTTAGCTCTCTTTGACCTTGAAATTGAACGCACTTTTTGGACGGCCCAACGAGTTTCACTCACGTCACACACCTCACCCACTACTATAGTAGACCAACATCAAGATGACCCACAAGTTAAATCTCTAATTGAATACTTCACTCTTTCAAAGTATGTGTCACCTTCTTGTCTCCAGCCCTATGCGGTTGTAGCCACGCACTATGAAATTAAATTCAACATCATTCAAATGCTCCCTTTTTTCTATGGATTTGGTAATGAGGACTCGTACAAACACATAGATGAATTCCTAAAAATCTGCTCAATAGTCAAAATTAGTAATTTCTCTGACAGGCCCTTAAAATGAAACTATTCTTGTTCTCCCTTAAAGATAAAGCCAAACACTGGCTTAACTCTCTAGAACGGAATACTTTCACTACTTGGGCTAAACTTCAACAAGAATTTCTTAAAAACTATTTTTCTATAGGCAAGATCAACCAAATTAGATGCGCCATCACGAGGTTCACTCAACTTGACGGTGAGACCTTCTAGGAGACTTGGGAACGCCTTAAGGATCTTATTAGAGCCTATCCTCATCATCAGGTGCCTAAATGAAAACTAGTCCAGTACTTCTATAATGGGTTGACACCTTAACATCGTCAGTTTGTCGACGCGTCTTGTGGTGGAACTTTCATGTTAAAAAACGAGAATGAGGCTTGGAGTCGTTTTGAAAGCTTGAGCAAAAACTCTCAACACCAAGCCTCCGTTTCTTGCACCAATCGATCTATAGCCTCTTCCGCCTCAAAATCCTGAGGCATATACAAAGTTTTCTAGATTCCTAACCTAATTACCACCCTGACACAAACCTTGAGTCAACTTCTGTCCAATGGTTCAGTCGCAGCACCTGTTGCTCCATCCCCCGCCTTTACAGGCCCATGTCTATTGTGCGCCAGTCCGGCCCACTTTGTATCTGACTATCCATCTGCTGCGTAATATCCTGAGTTTGTGCAAGAATAGATCAATGCAACCCAGGGTTTCTCCCGTCTAGGTAATGATCCTTTTTTGAATACCTATAACCCGGGCTGGAGGAATCACCTGAACTTCTCCTGGCAACAACCCAATTAGGGTAACATGCTAGCACCACTACCGAGATCGGCCTTTCCTCCAAGCTACAGTCAACCAGCTTATCCACCTCTTGTTCATCAAACTGCACCTCCACCACATTCTCAAAACACTGTGTTTGAGGATAAGGTGTTGAAAGCCCTACAAGAACCCGATACGAGAACCCAGCTATTGAGCTCTCATTCTTAGTTCATTGCGAAACTCGAGACACAGGTAGGCCAGCTAGTTGCTGCTATAAGCCGACGAGAGGACGACAAACTCCCTAGTCAACCAGTAACTAATCCTAATGGTTAATTTTTCGTAAAGAGTCAGCCAGCTTCTTCTAGTGGCTTCCACGCGCAGGCTTAGGTAGTCATTACCTTGAGGAATGGGCAAGAGCTTGAGACTCGCCCCGAGAAGCCTGCACCACCCACCATCCCTAGTGACTCAGAGTCGTCTAATAGCTCCGAGACTGACCCCTTTTCCTCATCTTCTGCACCATCAGCACGAGCTGACACACCTCCGCTTCTTCATGCAGCCTCCCACAAGCCACTGATGGCTCCCATTTTGCCTCTATCCGAGCCTCGTCCTTCTTTTCCTACGCACCTCGATAGGCAGCCACCTTTTAAAAAAAGGGGAGCTGCACTTGAAGACATGCTTGATCTCTTCAAGCAAATCAAGATTAATCTCTCACTCCTCAATGCCATAAAGAAGGTTCTTTCTTACGTTAAATTTTTAAAAGATCTTTACACCCAAAAGCATAAGTCTATAACTAACATTCCAAAGAAAGTCCTTCTCACTGAGCAAGTTAGCGCTGTCATAGCACACGATACCATCCCTAAGCACAAAGACCCAGGGACTCCTACCATTTCTTATGTTATCGGTGATCACTCGATCGACTGTGCCCTTCTCGACTTAGGAGTTATTGTCAACCTTCTTCCCTACTCGGTGTATGAGCAATTTAGGTTAAAAGAGCTCAAATCAACATCAGTTACGCTTCAGTTAGCCAATCGGTCCGTTAAAGTACCTCGTAGAGTCATTGAGGATGTACTTTTCAAAGTTAACAAGTTCCTTTTTCCTGTTGACTTCATCGTCCTCGACATCGAGCCCAACCTTCAGCTTAGGCATCAGATTCCCGTTATCCTTGGCAGATCCTTCTTGGCTACGATCAATGCTTATATAAATTGACACACATGAGTGATGGATGTCTCCTTAAGAAATATAAAAGTGCACTTAAACATCTTCCATGCCTCTTAGCAGTCCCCACAACACTCCGATTATTTTGTAATCGACGTAATCGAAGAGGCCACTGAATCAGTACTACCCTTCATATTTGATGACAATCCTTTAGAGACGTGCTTAGCACACTTTGGAGAGCGATCCATGAATGAGGTTACTTTTCTTCTCGAGTCTGCTAGCTATCTTGACACTCCTCCATGGAGGTCTCGATTTGAGTTCCTACCGCCTTCTCTCAAGTACGTATTCCTAAGGCCCAATAGCACCTTACCTGCCATCATTGTCTCTAATTTGACTATCAACTAGGACTCTCAACTTATTGAGGTTCTAAAAAATCATAATGGAGCCATAGGGTGGTCAGTCGCCGACTTGAAAAGGATTGACCCTTCTATCTGCATGCATTGCATCCACTGTGAAGATGATGCAAAATCGACCTGAGAAATGCAGCGAAGACTCAACCCAAACATGAAAGAGGTTGTATTAAAGGTGGTCGTAAAATTGCTCGATGCGGGTATCATTTACCCCATCTCTAATAGTAAGTGGATGAGCCCAACGCAAGTTGTTCCTAAGAAATCCAGGCTCACCGTTGTGCAAAATAACAAGGGAGAGTTGATACCCACTCGTACCACGACTGGCTGGCGAGTGTGTATTGACTATCGTAAGTTGAATGCTGCCACTAGGAAAGACCACTTCCTGCTGCCCTTCATTGACCAGATCTTAGAGCGTCTAGCAGGTCAAAGTTATTTCTACTTCCTAGATGGCTACTCTTGGTATAACCAGGTGCCCATCTATCCCAAGGACCAGGAGAATACCACTTTCACCTGTCCATTTGGAACCTTCACCTATCGGAGTATGCCTTTTAGATTATGCAATGCACCCGCAACTTTTTAACGGTGTATGATAGCCATCTTCTCCGACATGGTCAAAAAATTCCTAGAAGTCTTCGTGGATGACTTCTTCGTGTTTGGGACTTTATTTGATGATTGTTTCCAAAATCTGACGAAGGTACTCAAACAATGTATGGAGACAAATCTTGTGCTTAGTTGAGAAAAGAGCCATTTTATGGTTCAACAGGGTATTGTTCTAGAGAATATTGTGTCCAAAAGGGGGATTGAAGTTGACAAAGCTTAAGTCAACCTCATTTCAAAACTTCCTCCCCCTACATCTATTTAGCAGATCCGTTCTTTCTTAAGGCATGCAAGCTTCTATCGTAGATTCATAAAAGACTTCTCTAAGATCTCCAAACCACTCTCACGAAGAATGCACCTTTCATCTTCGACGAATCCTGACTTTGAGCTTTTTAACAGCTCCAAGACTCCTTGTCCACTGCACCCATTATGTAGTCACCCAATTGGTCACTACCTTTCTAGATCATGTGTGATGCTTCGGATTATGCCGTAGGAGCTGTGTAATGACCTGGTTCAAACCCTAATATTAGCAATGGTTAGCATATAAGATCTTAGCCCATAAGATCTTAGGTCGCTAAAAGGTTAAAAATCCTAACTTTGCCCAAAATCTTAATTCAATCCGAAAAGCCCTAAAAAGGTCTAAAACTCAAAGAGACAAAACCCTAACACTTGGAGAACCTCTGAACATTATAAAATATGTAATTATCATGAAATATTAGATTAAAAATAAGAAAACAATTCTCATAAAAAGGGTAAAATAACCAAAATGCTATTGGTATACTAAAAAATCTTAAAAATTTAAAATTTGACACATAAACACTCTAAATTAAAATTTTAAATACAATTAAGTAAAAAAAGATAAAATAACAATAAAAATGACAAAGATACCTCTTAGTGGCCGGTTTTGCCTAGGAAGATGTGCCAAAAAGTCACTTTTTGTATTTTAAGCTCAAAAATAAGAAACAGACGTACAAATCAAGTATCATTATGATCCAAGATTATTTAAATAATTAATATATATAATAATATAATATTATAAGCTGAAAAAAGTAAATAAATCATTATTAAAATTCTTACACACTTAAATAAGTCAAAAAGTCACGTTTTGTTAAATTAGCTTAAAGTGACTTAATTGCCTACACTTAATTAATCAATTATTATAAAAATTATAATAAATCATGGGAAGACTATAATAATCATAAACTTACTACTATAATATTTTTTAAGAGGTTAGGATACTAAAACATTATACCAAAATAATTATTTAAAACCTTTTCTTGCCCAACAATGCACCAAAACCCTATTTAATCAATAAAATAATGCAAAAAGTAACTTTTGAGCCTCCCAAACAACCCCCACTGAATTCCCATGCCCAAGATCTG
>JAULJZ010194062.1:0-20554 GCA_032270985.1 Heliamphora pulchella | reverse complement strand
TGCTGTCCGATCGACCCCACACGTTCTTATATGCCAAAATTTCATATTTTTGTTGCGCACTGTTTCTAACACCACCTGCTGCCACCGCCACTCGACATCTTTAGGTCTACCCTTTTGACGCCATAACGCCGCTAGTGAATGGTTTCGATTGCCAATAAACTGCTCTGGCGAACCCAAATCAGAAAATTATAGTTTCATAAATTTTGTTAAAAAAACAGTTTTTGGCCTAACTTTAGACGACCACAGTTGTCACCTCGGACCTCCGTTTCGACCACCGAAAGTCTGGTTTGTTTCACCTCTCAGCCGCCTATGTATAGCCGCCAACGGCGGTCAAAATCGATGTCCGGATTATCCGAACGCACTTCTTAAAGTTGAATCGAAAAACAAACAAAAATCCGGGCACGCACTGTGCGTGCATGACCCTGTAGTTACTGCCCTGGTTATTTTTTATTCTTTTAGGCTTTGTTTGGTTATTATTTTGTTTGCACTTGATTTTGTTTATAATAATAATAATAATAATAATAATAATAATTTAGATTTTATTAAAGTTACTAGACTATATATTTTGTTAGTTAATAAAAAAAATTAATGTTTTTATCTATTATGAATTTAATTAGTTTTTATAAAAACAAAGTTAATTTTAAAGCTTAAATATTTCAAATGTAAACCAAAATGAGGAATTTTAGTGTTTTAATTGCTCCGTATTAAAGATACTATTCTTAAAATTAGAATAAAATTTACATTGCGAATCTTAAATAGTCTTAAAAATCGATTTTAAAGCATTAAAGAGTTAATTATAAATGAAAGCGAAAGTTTGAATTCAAAAGGTTAATTTAGTATATCTTTTAAATTTTAGACTCTTCTTAAATATTTTAAGGTAACAAATATACTATAAATTAATAGAGGTTTATGATAGAATTAATGGAAAGTTAATGTTAAAGTATAAATATCTAAGATTATAAATTAAAGATTTAGATCTCGGTAAAATAGAATTCCGTTTAACTATTGATTTAATATGTTGACTAGATTTTTAATATGTTGATTAGATTTAGAGTTCCAAAGCAATTGATATCAAATACTGCTAAACCAGGATGACGCATTTCTATATCTTTTCGGTTACGGTGTTTAATACGCTATTTGGATAACAGGTGAGTGGTCTAGCATGCCACGTATTTTTGTTAAAATTTTCCTGTCCCTAAATGATTATGAAAAATAAATAAAATTTTTAAAAAATTCTTTTCAGTATAAAGATATAAATTATGTTGCATACCTCATGACATATAAGTGGTTTATGACGTTTTGTCCATGGTGTGACTTAAGAGATTCTTTTATGGGACCATAATAAAAATCCAGGGGACACGCCCTCTACGGAGGTGACTCTGGTCGCTAGGGAAAAGGCCCGACCTTGCGTTCGTGGTGACTCTAGTGCTCAACGGTTTAAGGGACAACCTGGGTGTAGTCCGGTGACTTTAACCGGATCGTCTTAAAGAAAAGACTCAGGCACCATCCTGTAGTGACTCTAAGTTCGATGTTGGATCCAACGGGCCGAGGATGCCCCGAGTTTTTATATGTGACACTGTTACTTAATTAATTCATGGTACCCACAAACTATAGATGATCATGTTGATTCACTACTGTGGTATTGATTATTCTGATGAGCCTTGATATATTGGTTACTCGTCACTGGCTTTGAGAATTTGGTGAACATGTGATTTTATAATGCATAGTATGCCATGATTATGTTTCAGTTATATATATTTTGAACGTTCTGTTTTCAAACTGTATTTTAATATGTATGCTTACCATTCACCGAACCGTCGGCTGACGTTGTTGTTAATACTTTTAGGTGATTAGCAGGGAATGAGTAGTGGTGAACTCTATGATATTATGAGACCTAATGTTAATAAGAGAACTCTATGATTTTCTGAGATCCAGTGTTAATAACCTCTTAGGAGTTTCTATTTTAGAAAATTTTTTCCTTCTTTTGAATAGTGACTTTAATTGTTTTACAAAGAGGATGGTGGGCTGTTTGTGAACCACAAAACTGCTAGTTCAAGTTTTTGGAATATGTCAGCACTTTATATATTTTCTGGTGTCTTTAGGCTTTCGTGGCTTATGGGCCAAGACCTGTAATCCACGGCCGGTCATGCCCGCTGATTTGGGGTGTGATAACAATGGTATCAGAGCACGGTTGATTTAAAAAAAAAAAAAAACCTAGAGCCAATGTTTTCGAAAACCCCAGAGCAATAGTTTAAAACCTAGAGCTTAGGACACTTGCACCACTTTTGTATGCTTTTGTGTGCTTATAATGTTTTAGGTGTATCTTTAGCGGGGTAGGTTAGCAGTCGCTAGAACATGTCTTGAAAAACAGACCTTGGGCAGCATAGATACGTTTGGAAAAGACCACCCTGATATAATCACATAAAGCACTGCTGTAGAAATCGTGTAGGGAAAACCCTTTGGCATTAACCACATATGTATCTGTTTTCACTAATAGAGGTTCTGACAAGTTTTTGTAAGAAGAGAAGACGAAAGTCTGTGTTACTTAGATTCAATAAAACAGAAAATGGGCTAGGCTAACCCATGCTCCGGCAGAATTTAGTTTCCCACACTTCGACAATGACCCCTTCACATATGTTGATAAAAACTCAGATGTCTTTAGGCTTTCGTGGCTTATAGGCCAAGGCCCGTAGTCCACGGCCGGTCATGCCCGCTGATTTGGGGTGTGACACCATTTTTTCTTTATTCTATCATTGATTGCCAACTCATATGTAAGGAGTGATCTGATAAGTTCATCCAAGGTCATCTTCTTCAAGTCTCTAGCTTCCGTGATGGCAGTGGCTTTAGCTTCCCATATCGATGACAAATCCCTAAGTACTTTTCTCAATAATTCATAAGAGGGATAAGTCTTTCCAAGAGCATCCAAAGAATTAATGATATGAGTAAATCTAGTATACATATCCAAAATTCATTCATAAGCAAGCATCTTAAAGGACTCATATTCACTTGTTAATCTATCTATTCTTGAATCTCTAACATCTTTGATTCCTTCGTATGTGATTTCTAATTTTTTTCAAATTATTTTTTTGTACTATTGCAAGTCATAATTCTATTGTATTCATTTGCATCTAAGACACAATATAAAGCATTAATAGCAGTAGAATTTATTTGCAAAAGTTTTATATCATTATCATCTAATTCATGGTCAAGTTTAGGAACTTCTTTTCCTTCAACGATTTTTGTGAGAACAAAATCACCATTTATTATAACTTGCCATGCATGCCAATTCATGGTTTGAATAAAAATGTTCATGCGTTGTTTTCAAAAAGTTTAATTTTCACTACAAAACAACGGAGGTTGAGTGGACGAATGTTCCTCATCGAAAGGTGATGCACTGATTAGAGCCATGGATCTTTTCATAAAAACTTTTTTAAAAAAATGTGATCGGCTTTGATACCAATTGTTAGTGTTAAGTTCAATCTCATGAGGGAAATGAATTAGGTATTTAAAAAATTTATAACAAGATTGACCCAATTAAAACACGTGCAATTCCAAACGTCCACAAACAATTTCAACTAATCTCGAACATACAATTTCAAGCATGTATGAAATTAAAGTTCAAAAAAATAAAGAGATATAGTTAGAGAGATGATACTGAGATTTACAAGATTTGGTACTCTGGCCCACGTCCTTTCCTCAAGCAACACCGCTTTGAGGATTCCACTAGTCACTCCTTCAATAGGCGGATATGCATATCTCCTTCAATAGGCAGAGATGCCTCTCTCCTTCAAATAGGCGGAGAAACCTCTCTTGAGAATATTCCATTCTCAAGTTTCAATCCCTCCTTATAGGCAGAGATATATCTCTCCTTCAGTTGGCGAAAATGCCTACTCCTTCAATAGGTGAAGAAACCTTTCTTGAAAAATTTCCTTCTCAAGTACAAGATTCAAACCCAAATCTTGCCATACAAAGAATTGTAGAAATAAGAGATGTACAAAAAAAATTACTCTCTTAAATAGTAGAAGAGTACACAATGAATACACACACTAATTCACTCCCAAAGAATATAGATATGAAAGCTCAATGAAGAATTCTAATGAATTATACTCTTTTTTAATGAAATTATGAAAAATATGATAATTTGTATCAAAGATTTAAGCACTAAGAGAGTATAGAAGTGGGAGAGATGAGGGATGTTTGAATTTGAGGTTTAGAGGGCTATTTACAGCTAAAATTTTGAGAACTAGCTATTGGGGATTTTTGAATATTTAATTCCAAAGTCAAACTAGCCGTTATAACCCAGAATTTGAATTTCTATCTTGTTCAGTCGACAGACCTAAGAGATTTAATTGACTGAGCCTCAATGAACCATGAATTTGACATTCTAGCAGCATTTCAGTTGACTGAATTTGATGGTTCAGTCGACTAACTTGAGTTGTTCAGACGACTAACTTTGACTGCTCTATTTCTTCGACTTCAAACGATTATATCTCCTTCATTCGGACCCCAAATAGGGTTATTTTTGTGTTCAAATTGAAGCATTGGAAGTGTACTTTCAATGGTTTAAGTCTCATATCAAATTCAATTTTGACAGAAGGTTATTACCAAAATAGTGAAGGTATGTCTATTTTTTTAAACACTTTTTGCATATTTTTGGCTAAACTTCTTTTGAAACTTATTTTTCATCTTTTTAGGGTTCTTTAACTCAATTTAAATTTTGAAAAAATGTTTTGCATGAGTTATTAAGAATCCTATGGTTAATCTAAGGTATCCTATGAGCTTTCACAAATTTGATCATTGGTTGTGAACTTACATAAGCAAACATTCAATACAGTTGAAATTTTTCGAGTCCTTTGAGTCCTTCAAGTCCTTTTATTTTCTTCTTGGTTTTCTTCTGCTCCATGGATATTAGCCACTTGAATATGATTTTCATACTTCATGACTTTTATTTTGCGTTCTCACTTGTACTTAACGTTGAACTCCTATAAACTTATTTAATTGCACAATTAGAATATTTTGTTTGCTATCATCAACACAGATGTTGAAACCTTATTTAGACCAACAAAGTAGTTCCTAAACTCTCCAAAGAGGTACTCTCCACCACGGTCGAATTGTAGTGATTTGATACTTTTATCCAGATATTTCTCCGCTTTCGTCTTGAATTTTTTAAATTTCTCAAAGCATTCAGACTTATAGTGCATCAGATAAATGTATCCTTACCTTGAGTAGTCATCAATGAAACTGACGAAGTACTGAAAGCCACCTCTAACCCAGATTGTCATAGGACCACATACATTAGAATAAACCAGTTTCAACGATTCTTTAACTCTATAGATTTTAACCGAAAAGGGTCTCTTGGTCATCTTACCCTCTAAGCAGGAATCACAGGTGCCTCCACTTCTAATGAACTCAAAAGTTCATATTTTACCAGTCTATTTATCATTTGCAGACATGATTAGTGGCTCCCATATCTATACACCATATACCAATAGATAATTTCGCTAACCATGTTTTAACCACCAGTGAATAAAAATTACCTAGTTTATTTTGCTTACTGAGAAAAATCAGACACTACTTTTTCCAAAACCGAAATTGGTTACAGTGATAGCACTTGCCTCTCGGCTTCTTTACACTAGTTTTTGGTCCCTTAATTGCTTTTGGACCTGTGCCTCCTTGTTTGTGAATTTTTTTCTTCTTCTTGCCTTTCGGCTTAAAGGAAGAACCTTTTTCAGTGACATACACAGAACTTGGCTTCCTAAGAACACTCTCGGCTGCTTGAAGTTCTTTAAGAAGTTCTACTAATGAAAAGCTAAGCTTATTCATGGTATAGTTTAGGCAAAACTGCTTAAAGCTATCAGGCAGTGATTGGAGTATAATATCGACCTAGGTTTCTCTTTCAATTTTAGCTCTTCTGATCTCTAGCTCATTTAGAAAATTAATCATCTTCTGAACATGATATCTAACTGTGGTGCCTTCAGCCATGTTTGTATTCATAAGAGACTTCATGGTCACCTAGCTAGCAGCACGATTTTGATCCCCAAACATTTTTTTGAGGTTCATAATCATGTCATAGCCACTGAGCATAGACTGATGCTAATTCTGCAAAACATTTGGCATAGAAGACAAAATGTAACAACGAGCCATCTGATCAGCTTTCTATCACTTCTGATGGGCTTGGGTTTCCTGTTCGGTTGCCCCCTCATCAGGTACTGGTGGACAATTCTCAGCTAATACAAACTTATAGTACTCAGCAGTTAAGACAATGTCTAAATCTCTTCTCCAGTCAACAGAGTTTGGTTCCATTAGTTTTTTTTTTGAGTACTGATGTGAGAGGATTGAAAGTCATTTTAATTCTAAGAATCACATAATTAAAAATAATCGTTAATTATGATAAGAAAACTTTAAATTTATTTTAATTTGATTCTCTCTACCATTTAAAAAAAATTATCAGCAGCCCGATACCTTGTAAATAACATGCCTCGATGAGAGGACATCTACTATCTATCGTTTGTCCAGATAGGCTAATTCTTATTAATTTTACTATCTAGGCAACTGACCCTACCAAGTAAAATTAAATAGCTGACATAGTCTCAATCTAGTAAATAATAACAGTGACTCAGATGGATAGGATACTAATTATTTACAAGTAAGTGTTAACCACCATCTAATTTCAAATCAATTCTTCGCAATGAACCCTTCAGATGAAAAAGTGATCTACACTAGCAATTATCTAGAATTATCCCTAAAAGAAATTTGTACTATCGATACCACAATTAATCTGTCCGATGGGGAGTAAGGTTGTACTGTCAACATGCATAATTAATTATGTCGCCTATAAACTGCTGATGGAGACGCGAGATTTATCAATAAATAAATTTTTTCTGCCATTTAGATTTTAAAATATTTTTTAGGGTTATAAAAATTTGTTTAATTAAAAATAAATTTATTAATTTAAAAAACAACACAATTTGAAAAAATTCAAAACATCTTTTCGTGTACCCGATTCAAAAGATTTCGGTTTGTCAGACCATGTGAGACCCTGACCTGTTTTATTTTGGAAATGGTTTAGATGTTAATGGAGTGGGAGTTAACATGTGATCTTGACAATATTTCAGGTACACGGATATATGAGCTTGGATTCAGGTACACATGAAAGATATGTTATGGTTTTGAAGATGGGTGCTTGGTCTTGCTTCTCTGGTTCAGGGTTTTCACCCAGCGTTGACCGCTCGAGCAGTGGGTGAGAGCTCAAGTAGGCTGGTGGCAGAGAGTGGGTCTGGATGGTGACCACTCAAGCGAGGGTTGTCTGCTCGAGCGATGGTATGGCAGAGGAGTATGTCGGTAGGGGTCCGCTCGAGCGGGGGTTGGGCGCTCAAGCGGTGGAGGCCTGTGCGACTTTTTATAAATATCAGAGACTTGAGATATTTTGGAGATTCTTAGCTTTTAAGCTAAGTTTCGGTTCTCTCTGCCTTCTCTCTAGCTTTTGGAGGGCCCGGGGCTCAATTTTCAGCAGACGGACAGCAGATCCTTGATGTTAGAGCTGAGGGCTTCACATCCATCCGATCAGAATCTCGTTCCATCGAGGTTTAGTTTTCGAGACGGCAATCTTTTGGCTCAACGAGATAAGATTCTAGACCCTACTGCCGTATAAAGATGTTATATGTATTTATATGTGTTTTTACCGGATAATAAATGCATAAAATGTCATATTTATATTTAAACATTAGTTTTTCAGGTAAAAAGCATGATTTTCACTTTTCTTGATTTATTACATCGTATGGCATATGGTTTTATGGTTTTCAAAGGGTTTTCTTAAAAACGGTGATTTTGTGAAAAGAAAATCTCAATACTTTGTTTTGGAGGTTTGGAACTAACCCTCGGGGTTGAGTCTCAGTTTTGAACGTTTTGTGAAAACGGAAAAAAATATTTTAAAAATATTTTTATCTTGATCTCCATGTTGATAGATGGATTTAAATACATGTATAATGTATTTGTGGAAATATTTTTTTGTAGTTGAGTTACAGTTCCGTTTTTGTGAAATGATTTTCTAGATGTACCGGGATAGCGGGTATTTGGCGCGAGTTGCCCTCGGTGAAAGTCCAGAAACGTGCGTAGAGTAGGTACCTTTGTTATCCTTTGGGGTAGTTTCTGTAAAGAAGGTCGGTTGGGTGCTTTTGTCCCTCGGGTTGTCGCCCGTAAAGTCAGCTGTTACGTTATGGTGCTCCGTATAGAACTTGTAATTATCTAACCGGTCCCATGATGTATGGGGATTAGATAATGGACATGGGTCTATAGTTGCTACCTCTGTCCCGCGGTGATGGAGTCGGTACATAGGAATCATTTACTTTATCCTCGGCTGTGTATTCTGAGTGGATACTATTTTCTTTCTCCTCGGTGGTGTAGCCTGAGTGGAACATACTGTTTTATTACAGCTTACTATTTTATTTTCCTCTACTGTGTGTGTTCCGGGTGAAAAATATATTTTCTTATTCCTCGGTGTGTGATTCGAGTGGAAAATAATGTTTTGGTTACTGCTTTTTTTTAACTGTAAAAACATTATTTGCATTGTTGATATGCATGTTAATATGCATGGTTTTGAGGATGGAAATGTGGGGTTTTATGGAGCAAAACCGTTTTGAGGATCGCGTTAGCCTGATGGAAAAGCATGTGATTTTGGGTTGCGAAAACTTTTTTGGTTCCTGTGGTTCAGCTTGTATGCTTGTAATTGCATATCCTATTTTACAGCTTTATCATTTATTCCTATTGGGTTTCGGCTCATGGTGTGAGATTTTGTTAAAAAAAATTTTCAGGTGAACGTGGTCCTATTGGTTGACCCGGTGGTGCCCGGAGGAAGCTGTGGACAAGACTGATGTTTTGTCTTTTTAGGTAGTTTATACTTATTGTATATGTTTCATGTTGGTTAGAACATGTTGTAAAACATATGATTATGGATGTATGCATGTTTTAATGCTTTCGAGAGTAACCTTGGGTTGGTTGTTATTTTTCATAGTTTCTTACTACGTTTTTCGCTGTTGGGTTCAACGGTTTCAAAACGGATTTTTTTTAAATGATTTTCGTTTCATATAAACTTTTGTACTTCGAGGTATATTTTGGAATGGCCTAAGCTTCTTTTAAAACGAAAAGACTTTCTTATCTCAAAACTTGTATTTTGTTTCTTTTAAAGGCTTGGCTTGTGGGACCGTAACTGTAATCTTTCGGCTACTCTTTTAACGTAACTAAATCCTCGGTAGTACGTTTTTACACAGGTGTTAGCCTTGTTTTGGCTTTCTGGTTTTTATAACCCGTTTGTGTTTGGGTGGTTGTGGTGCTTATGATGGCATTTCGCGTGACCTGGAGTTTGGGGCGTGATAACTTGATGTCAGAGCTCTGGGCTCGAATACCTATGAGCCGTGGAAAAGAGGGTATATCACCTTGTGAGACTGTGTGTGTGCTTGGTTGCATGTTGATGTTGTGTATATGTGAGCATGGAGGTTGGAGCTTAGGGTTGATTAGTCTTGTGTTTGGATTAACAAACTTGGGAGCCAAGTTAGAAACGCATTTTGCGGACATAATTTCTAGCAAGGAATCTAAGTGGATTGTCCAAAGTGACGCATCATTCTTGTCGATTCTCCTCGGTATCGGTGTTGTGTCTGCATAATCGTTGTGGCTATGTGTTAGCATGATTATGTGGTATGCGGTAGAGATAACATGATAGATCAACCTTATGTTGTCGTGTCTCATATTTTTCTTTTATATAACCTATGCACCCTTAGAGACGACGAGACCGTGGTTTGGGTTTGGTTATGTGCGACTCGATTGTTATCAGTTGCAGAGGTATGATTATGGGTTGAGCGTCGAGCGCCTGGTATGCTGTGGAACTCCTCAGTGAGTCAAGTTTGGCCGTGTGATGGATTAGGTACATCTTAAACCATGCTATGTCATGAGCTGTGTACTCAGGGTGAGGTATGGACGGGAACATTGTGGATGGAAGCGTAGTAATCCTTGGCCGGGTGTATGTGGAGATAGCAGAACATGAGTGGTTTTGAAAATATTCTTTAGGCAGGATGTTGTTGGTAGTCCGAGCAGTTCTGATGACCTTGGACGTTGTATACCTCCTTGAGGTTGAGACTTGAGTTCCGAGTGAGTGAGCTCAAGGATATGGGGATGAGTATGGGTTGTAGATATGCTAGGAAGAGCATGGGTCGCGACGATGTTGGAATGTGTAAGGGTTCAGGCTCTGATTTCATCATGCGACGAGCATCAGTTCTGTGAGATTCCTACGGGAATGCAGGTTCGTGATTTGGTCGATATCCTAGCGATTAGGAGATCGTGTTTGGGAATCATGTTGAGTGCATGTGGTTGGCTTAGTGCTGAGAAGATGTATCCCGAGTGTGAAATGCCCAGAAGTTGTTTGTGTTCCACCTCAAATTCAGAGATGTGTATGTTATTCGCCCATGGGAACGAAGTATGGAGTGATAGGTGAGAAATCGTAGGGTACTATGCTTGTGATCGATGTGTGTTTTGAGATGCGAAAGGTATCTGCATGGTTGTGGGAGTAATTAGTACCTCTGGGTGAGAGGTCTCTAGATCAGGTTTCTTTTGCTTAAAGCTATACGCTTTCTGTGAGAGTTGCTTGTACAGCAGGCTTGAGACTGTGACGTGATCATGGTGCGCCTAGCAGGAGTTAGGTGGTGTAGCGCAACCTTCTGAAGTGAGGTTTTGGGCGCAATGGTATGAGTTGTACCAAGTATGCGGATGGATAATGTTCACGTGTGTGCTAATGACTCTGAAGAGTTGAGAGTTTGGTGTAGCTGATGATCTGAGTACGGTGATCGGAGTTGACAGCAGCTGTGTGACTGTAGTCGATATGGTTTCGAGGTAGGACTTACAGAGTTCTTAGAGACTAAGTGTTGATGTGTACTGGGAGTATGCTGGCAGTATGCCAAGGTTAGGTCATGGTTTCTTGTTGGCCTTTTTCCTTCCTTTGGATGGAAGGAGAGAGAGAGAGAATTCTTGTAGACGATCGTCTGGTGCGAGTTGTTACATCTCGGTTGGATGGAAATGCCAGGTTCTTGATTGGTTCGAAATTGGTTGTGTTCTGAGACTGTGGAATCTTAGTGGATGTGACCTGTATTATAACCCGTGTTGTGACTCGGGTGATCTGAAGGTGGATTCTTCGTGGTTTCGACGTGTGGTGCGAGACGCTCTACATCTAAACGTCTGTGTGTGTGACCTGGGATCCGATTGCTCCCACGATTGGGAACCGTAAAGAATTATAGGATGGGGTTGGTATTCTCCCACAGTGGAAGACCATAAAAGAGTATGTATGAGCGTGGTACATATGATAAGTTGTGGTAACGTAGTCAGTATGATTTCAATGGATGGTTGAACCAGTAGAGTCGTGTTCCCTATGAGGTCGAGTTGTTAGACCAGGGATACTAGTGGGTAAGGGCGTCGGTGTTGATACACAGAGTTCCTTTGCAGTGATTAGTTCAGGATTGTTGACCGTTGTGTGAGCGTATGGTTGTGCTTTTAGCACATGATAGAGTATAAATTTTATCGGAGCAATGCGGCTATGATATGCGTATGGTGGATTTCTGGTAGACTTTTGCGAGCCTGGCTTGGGTCCTGTTTAGGATTTGGAACTGTTTAGAGTTCTTGGAGTCGAGGAGTGGTTATCGACTGTGGTGAGTGTTGTGCTTTGGCATAACGGTTGTTTGTATAGATGGTGGTTTCGAGAGTATGATGGCGGAGGAGCCATAGTTGGCGTGGCCTGTTCGGACCGACGCGATCGTTTGGTTGGAAACGGAAGGGCCGTATGAGTTCTGGATATGAGGAAATTGCTAAGTGTAAGATGCAAGTCTTGGTTAGTTACTCGACGGACGAGTCTGGGAACTCAATGGGTTGATGTGTGTCTTCTTTTACGTTAGGGTCGATGTTAGATGATGACCGTCATCGTGTTTGCTTGGTCGGACGACGATCATGCTTGGTTCGAGGTTGGTCTGTAGTTTTGGTATCAGTGATTGGAGAGCGAGACACTGAGATGTGTAGTGTTATGCAGTTACACAGGAGACATGGTTAGGTTTGCATAGGTTGTTGGATACCTATGAGGTAATCTATCTGCATGACGTGTTTGGTCAAGTGACTCGCTGGAGTTAGGTGACTTGTGGCTGT
The DNA here is from genome assembly GCA_032270985.1 of Heliamphora pulchella. NCBI lineage: Eukaryota > Viridiplantae > Streptophyta > Magnoliopsida > Ericales > Sarraceniaceae > Heliamphora > Heliamphora pulchella. The sequence goes on along the minus strand of JAULJZ010194062.1, from coordinate 8,380 downwards.
GATGCCAGATCAATTTTCGATTGTGTGGGACCTTGTCTAGGACAATGGTGTACCACCTGATGTCTCACTTGGGTGAGAATAGTAGCTTGTGATGAAAGATCAGCTTGGGAATGACGGTTTGAGGGTTTGCTGAGATGTGCTCTTTAATGTCCAGGTAAGTAAGAGAGCTTCTCTCTAGAGTTGCGTGTTTATGTTGTTGCTCGTGGATCGGCGTCATGACAGCTCTAGTGATGGAGATGTTGGCATCGACAGGGTAATGCCATGGTATCAAAGTCTGTGGTTGTCTGGTGATCGTCAGACCTTGGGTAAAGTTTGAGTGTAGAGTTTGTGACTCCTTGTGATCGATGTCGGAGTTCGATGTTGTGTGTTGGACTTGCGGAGATGGTCTTTGGTGTGTATTGTGAGATGCGGTTGAGCCAGTTTGTGGCAGTGGGAAAGAAGTGGTAGTCTCTATGTTTTGGAATAGGGAGTGTTCAGGACCTGGTTCCATGACGGATTAGTCTTGTGTGATGTGTTTATCGCCGGAGTGGTTTGAGTTCGGCGAGGGTTAGGTTTTGAGGATTGGTGGTGTGAGTTGGATTTTGATCCGGTGATTTAAAGATGTTTCCTGGATGACAGTAATGTCAGTGGGACTTGCACGTGTGGGCAGTTTGTGTGGAGACTGAATCTTCTAGTCGTGTTTTCCTCGTATGGCGACAGGTTTGGGTTTTCAATTGCTGAGGCATTTCTGTTATTGTGCAGTATTGCAAGGTTTGCATCTGAGGTTGATGACTGATGAGCTAGTGTTGGGCTTGAGTTTCAGTGTTGAATTTTGGGGACGAAATTTCTTGAAGGAGGGGAGAGTTGTGAGACCCTGACCTGTTTTATTTTGGAAATGGTTTAGGTGTTAATGGAGTGGGAGTTAACACGTGATCTTGGCGATATTTCAGGTACGCAGATATCTGAGCTTGGATTTAGGTACGCATGAAAGATATGGTTCGGTTTTGGAGAGGGGTGTTTGGTCTTGCTTCTCTGGTTTAGGATTTTCACCTAGCATTGACCGCTCAAGCGGTAGGTGAGCGCTCAAGCGGGATGGTGGCAAAGAGTGAGTCTGGATGGTGACCACTCAACCGGTGGTTGTCCGATCGAGCAATGGTATGGCAGATGAGTATGTCGGCAGGGGTCCGCTCGAGCGGTGGTTAGGCGCTCGAGCGGTGGAGGCCTGGCGCGACTTTTTATAAATATCATAGACTTAAGATATTTTGGAGATTCTTAGCTTTTAAGCTAAGTTTTGGTTCTCTCTGCTTTCTCTCTAGCTTTTGGAGGGCCTAGGGCTCGATTTTCAGTAGACGGACAGTAGATCCTTGATGTTGGAGCTGAGGGCTTTACATCCATCTGATCAGAATCTCGTTCCGTCGAGGTTTAGTTTTTGAGACATCGAGCTTTTGGCTCAACGAGGTAGGATTCCAGATCCTATTACTGTATAAGGGTGTTATATGTAATTATATGTGTTTTTACCTGGTAGAAAATGTATGAAATGTCATATTTATGTTAAAACCTTGGCTTTTCAGGTAAAAAGCATGATTTTCTCTTTTCTTGGTTTATTACATCGTATGGCATGTGGTTTTATGATTTTCAAATGGTGTTCTTGAAAACAGTGATTTTGTGAAAAGAAAATCTCAACACTTAGTGTTTTAGAGGTTTGGAGCTAACCCTCGGGGTTGAGTCTAAGTTTTGAACGTTTCGTGAAAATGGGAAAATATATTTTGAAAATGTTTTTATCTTGACCTCCATGTTGATGGATGGATTTAAATACATGTATAATGTATTTGTGGAAATATTTTTCGTAGTTGAGCTACGGTACGATTTTTGTGAAATGATTCTCTAGATGTACCGGTATAGTGGGTATTTGGCATGAGTTGCCCTCGGTGAAAGTCCGAAAACGTGCGCAGAGTAGGTACCCATGTTATCTTTCGGGGTAGTTCCTATAAAGAAGGTCGGTTGGGTGCTTTTATCCGTCGGGTTGTCGCCCGTAAAATCAGCAGTTACGTTATGGTGCTCCGTATAGAACTTATAATTATCTAACCGATCCCATGATGTATGGGGATTAGATAATCGACATAGGTCTATAGTTGCTACCTCTGTCCTGTGGTGATGGAGTCGGTACATAGGAATCATTTACTTTATCCTCGACTGCGTGTTTCGAGTGGATACTGTTTTCTTTCTCCTTGGTGATGTAGCCCGAGTGGAGCATACTGTTTTATTACAGCTTACTGTTTTATTTTCCTCGGCTGTGTGTGTTCTAGGTGAAAAATATCTTTTCTTGTTCCTCGGTGTGTGATCTGAGTGGAAAATAACGTTTTGGTTACCACTTTTCTTTAACTGTGAAAATGTTATTTGCATTGTTGATATGCATGTTAATATGCATGATTTTGAGGATGGAAATGTGAAATTTTATGAAGTAAAACTGTTTTGAGGCTCGCGTTAGCCTGATGGAAAAGCTTGTGATTTTGGGTTGTAAAAACCTTTTTGGCTCCTGTGGTTGAGCCTATATGCTTGTGATTGCATATCCTGCTTTACAGCTTTATCATTTATTCCTATTGAGCTTCGGCTCACAGTATGAAATTTTGTTGAAAACCTTTTTCAGGTGAACGTGGTCCTATAGGTTGACCCGGTGGTGCCCGAAGGTGGCTGTGGACAAGACTGATGTTTTGTATTTTTAGGTAGTTCATACATGTTATATATGTTTCATGTTGGTTAGAACATGTTGTAAAACATATGAAATGATTATGGATGTATGCATGTTTTAATGCTTTCAAGAGTAACCTAGGGTTGGTTGTTGTTTTCGTAGTTTCTTACTACGTTTTTCATTGTTGGGTTCAACGGTTTCAGAACGGATTTTTTTAAAATGATTTTCGTTTCATATAAACTTTTGTGCTTCGAGGTATATTTTGGAATGGCCTAAGCTTCTTCTAAAACGAAAAGATTTTCTTATATCAAGACTTGTTTTTTGTTTCTTTTAAAAGCTTAACTTGTGGGACCGTAACTGTAGTCTTTCGGCTACTCTTTTAACCTAACAAATTCTCGGTAGTACGTTTTTACACAGGTTTTAGTCTTGTTTTGGCTTTCTGATTTTTCCAACCTGTTTGTGTTTGGGTGGTTGTGGTGGTTATGGTTACATTTCACGTGACCCGGAGTTTGGGGCGTGACAGACCATCTTTTCGTGTTTTAATGCGTAACAAATAAAATTCGATGAATACACAGTTTTTCTTTTAACATTTCAACTAAGGTAGTAATTAAAGGCATTCAATTATTTTATTTTATGTTACACATTTTTTGAAAATAATAATTTATTTAGATTAAATATTGTTTCATTTAATTAATTCAAAATTTAAAATTAATTTCTACGTTTTTTCAAGATATCTGATTTAATAAAAAATCATCTTAAACGTGTTATTTTATAAAAAAATAAAATTTTTAAAATTTTTCTATTTAATTAAAAAACTTTTATTAAAAAAACTTAAAAATTGAATTTTTCGAATTAATTAAATTAACAGGAATATATAAAACAGATATACATCATCTACGAAGTTTAAAAGAATATAAATGCAAGATATGTATATATCTCGATTTTATGATTAAATAAAAACTCTGATGAGTTTCAATTTCCTGTTGAAAGATAAGTTATAATAATTCAATCATTTTCTAAATCAGCTTCTGGTATCTAGATTGTATCAGGATTCCTTGATATGTAGTGTTATATATATACAATACTCATTGATCAATGTATGTCAGAAAAATAGCACCAGAACAGCTCAAGAATAGCACCACCACCAGTCACCCGCCAACGCCGCCGGTGTCGCCCCTTGCTGCCATTTCAAGCAGCTTTTGCCGCCACTCCCGAGCTCCGTTTTTGTCCTCATTTTTTTTTTAAAAAAATACCTCTCAAAAAATATTATTTTTTTGTCAAAAAATAAAAATGAAAACAGCCTGAAAAATAGCCAGCGAAAAGGCTCGAAGAGGCTGCCACGGCTGCCTTGCTGCCGTCCATTTGGGCTTTTTTCGTGGTGGTTTTGGTACTCATTTCTTCTGAAAAATAGCATTAATATCCAACAACATGCTGTTTCAAAAAAACGTCTCGAAAAACAAGTCTAAAAAATAGCCCCGAAGGGTTGCTGTTGCCGTCGCCCAAGGCTGTTGCCTGCTTAGTTTTTTTCCACCATTTTGGCTGCTATTTTTTTTTCATGTTTTTGAACTATTTTTCAATAGTATTTTACTGCTATTTTATGCCAATGAACCTGCACAAAATCAATCTCGAAAACATTGTAAAAAATCATCGAAAAATGGCCCTGAACCACCGCCAATGTGCTATTTTTGTACTAGTTTTTTTGAGTGTTTTTGGGATTTGTTTTAATACTATTTTTAAGCCTAGAAATTGCAAAAAAAATGCTGAGAAAACTATCAAAAAATCGTGAAAAAACCACTGCGACCCGTGGCCCGTAAATCCCGAAATCACTGCTGGTCCGTCATCTGTTTTTCGTGTTCTTTGAACATTAAAACTTGTTCTTATTTTTTTTAATAAACTAAAAAAAATAAAAAAACATAAAATATTTTACATCAAAAACTATGTCCAATAAGCTCACATTCGATCTAAAAAAAAAAACTAAAATTATCATGATCAATCCTCGTGACTAAAAATTAATTAAATCATTATTCAAACCATTCAATCAAATATGAATATAATAATAATCGTAAAATTAGGATTAGAACGTCTGCAAAATAAAGTTAGCACAGTTGTAAAACTACCGGGCGCCTCGATAAACTGTAAACAAAAATTAAAACGATTTTGATACCAATTGTTAAAGGTAAACTGCCAAAATCATTGATTTTGTAAATAATATTTCGAAAATAAAAACTGGACGAAAAATTGCAAAAATAGTCTCCAGATAAAAAATTTTGTTGTCGAACGATCAAAATAAAATCCGTGCCACCATAGTTAATTCAGATGAATACCTTTTTGGTCGGTTCTCCAACTACGAATTTGATTTCTGAGTTGAAACTCTGATCAGACCTTCTAATGTATTTTCTGATGCGATTCCCAAACGTAGTGTGGGCTACAATACTTCAAGAATTGGTAGCGATAGAACCTGGTAAACATTAGTCTTGAAAGACGAGTTATGAATATGGTTCAGCCTACCCGCATATTTATAGGACTACAGTAGGGATATATAGAGTAGTTATGACATAGACTTTTATCGTACCCTAGATACCTATCCATTGGTTTTGGCAATTATGTAAATCTTTCAGTGGTATCTGTAATTATGAAAATCTTGCTGCGATTTTTGTAATTTTTATAAAATACTAAATTACAGTTCACACCACTAAAAAACTGTAACTGCACTCTAAGCGATAATCTCAAGACCAATTTGCATTGAGCTCCTGTTATTAAATACTTAACTCATTTTTTCATGTTAACATTCTCAATACCTGCCTATTAAATTTAGTTACTGACAATTTAATTTAATTGGCATCTTTAAAATTTCTTAAGCCATTTCACTTAATTTATCTGACCGCCGGATAATCAAATCCACCTACAGAATTTGGCCGGGACAAAACTTATAAGTTTCCTTATGAGGGTATCGTCAATCCTGAACTATCGAGACGTGAATTCTGTTAATAATTAATGTTCACCATATAATTGATACTGCTATCCAACTCACCAGAACTATAGACCCATATAAGATCGCACCCTCTAATGAATCAAAATAACGAATATTAAAATACGTAAATTAATAATTATTTCAGAATTAAGAGTATAAATACTTTCATAATAACCTTGAGATGTGAATTAATTTATATAGTGAGTATAAAATTAATTACTCCAATGTTGTTCCGTTCAATACACATAAAGTGTACTAATACAGAGAGTCGGAACAATAGACGACGCTATTATCTATCAATCGTAAACAAAACAGGCCTACTAAAATTTTGTGCTACAGCCGTACTGATGGTTTGTCTATTTTCATATAAACTGTGAATAAAAACGTATATTCTGTAAGAACCTATAATTTAATCTTCTGTGTGTAAATCGTAATCTACACACTAGATTAAATACTGTACAAAATAAAAGACATTCATGCATAACATTAAATTAATGATATTGCATACATTACTTATTAAGATTCTTATAAAATTAAAAATTAATTTTCTTAAAAATAAAATTAAATATTAAAACCAAATAAAATTTATAATTTTTAGTATACAACCCTAATATAAATTTTCTCTCCCGCTTAGATTTTTAAAATATTTTTTAGGGTTATAAAAAATCTATTTAATTAAAATAAATTTATTTATTTCGAAAACTACACGATTCGAAAGATTCCAAAACATCTTTTCGTATACACAATCCAAAAGATTTTGATTTGTCAAACCATCTTATCGTGTTTTAATACGTAACAAATAAAATAATTAATGAATGCACAATTTTTTTTTAGTTGTACAGCTGAGATAGTGATTAAAAGTATTCAAAATATTTTATTTTTATATTGTATATTTTTCAAAAATAATAATTTATTAAGATTAAATATTTTTTTATTTAATTAATCCAAAATCCGTTATTAATTTTTATGTTTTTAAAGATATTCGATTTAATAAAAAAATCATTTTAAACGTATTATTTTGTAAAAATAAAATATTTAAAGTTTTTTAATTTAATTAAAAACTTTTAATTAAAAAAATTTTATTTTATTTTCCTTTACAAAATTTTAATTTAAATCAAATTTTTGAATTAATTAAATTAATAGGAATATATAAAACAGATATACATCATCCACACAGTTTAAAAAAATATAAAAGAAAAATATGTATATATTCCGACTTTATGTTCAAACAGAAATTCTGATGAGTTTTAGCCTCCTGTTCAAAGATAAGTTGCAAACTTTTAATTCTTTTCTAAATCAACTTCCAGCATTCAAGTTGCATTATAATTCCTCAATATGCAATGTTATACAAATACAACACTCTCAAGTTTCGAACATATCAGAAAACACGAGCCAACAGCCCCGAACCAACTACCACCACCGCCAGACCACCGGCGCCACAACAAGTCGCTGGTTCAAGCGGCTTTTGCTGCCTCTCCCAAACACCGTTTTCGATGCCATTTTTTCTGAAAAGTAACTCTCGAAAAATACTATTTTTTTTTATAAAAATTTCAATTCGAAAATAGCTCAAAAAATAGATTTCGATGGCCACCAAAATAGAGCCACTGCTACCCTTGCGCCGCCGCTCCCAAGTTGCCACCCGTTTGGGCATTTTTCTTGGTGGTTTTGCTTCTTATTTCCTCTTGTTTTTAACACTGATATCCAGCAATATGTTATCTTGAAGAACATCTCGAAAATAGTCCCAAAAGAGCCTCAAAATAGCTCAAAATAGCCAGGTGCCACTGCCGGTTGTCGCCGCCTGTTGTGTGGTTATTTTGCCTCTGTTTTCTATAGTTTTGGACTATTTTTTAAGGTATTGTTTACTACTATTTTATGCCTAAAAAATTGCTCAAAAGCAGTTCCAAAAATATCGCAAAAAACATTGAAAAATGGTCTTGAACTGTTGCCGAAACCACGATCACCGGTGCTATTTTTCTGCCAGTTATTTTGCTTGTTTTTGGACCTGTCTTTGTGTTGTTTTTAACACATAAAATTTACAAAAAATTTACTAAAAAATTTTATTTAAAACCATCGAAAAACCACCGCGATCCGTGGCCCAAAACACCCGAAACCACCGCTAGTGCCGCCGGTTATGCCGTCAACTGTTCTTCGTATTCTTAGACATTCAAACCTGTTCTTAAATATTTTAAATAATATTTAAAAATAAATAAAAACTTTTACATCGAAAACTTATGTCATGTAGGCTCACAATCGAACTAAAAAAGTTTACACTATCACGATCAACTTTCGTGATTAAAAAAATAATTAAATCATCATTCAAACCATTCAATCAAATATGTATATAATAATGATCATAAAATCGGGATTAGAACACCTGCAAAATAAAATTAGCACAGTTCTAAAGTTACCCGGCCTCTCGATAAACCATAAATAAAAATCAAAACGGCTCTGATACCAATTGTTGGAGGTAAACTATTAAGATCATTGATTTGTAAACGATTTTTCGAAAAATAAAAACTGGACGGGTAATTTCTGAAACAGGCTCTAGATAAAAAATAATCCCGTGCCACTACAGTTAATTTAGATGAATACCTTGTTAGGAATGTATACTGAAAAGTTATGATTTTTAGATTTTTAGATTTTTTATTCTTGATCCCTAGCATATTAATGAGAAGCATTTGAGATGTTTTTGCATTCGTGGTTTCATATTTATATTTGTGATGAATGAATGCATAGTCCGT